>CAUYQV010097909.1:0-39292 GCA_963574575.1 Galagoides demidoff | reverse complement strand
CCACGTGCTTATCTAGTATCTCCCACTACTTCTGCAAAAAGGACCAGGGCTCTGCCTTAGCAAAGTTTTAATTCTGGCAGAAGGGACAAGCACTAATCACCTACAAGATGCAAATAAACAGATAATTACAAGCAGTTAACCAAAGTTAACATTAGGATTATAACACAAAAAGATCACCAGTTAGGCCGTCTGAACACTGAAGAAACAGCACTTGAATGAAGATTAAGGTATTTGTCCATATTGACTTACAAAACCTTGGAATGAAATTATGTGTTCTTCAGGTACTACCCTTAAACGTTTAAAGTGCACGCTGAAATAATCAAATCATTTTAGACAAGTGACGGGCAGAGGATGTGAGACAAATGCAATTATTTCTTCTTATTTCTTACTCTTTGCATCTCACACTTTTGAGGTTCATTAGGTTTAACTGCCTTTTGAATTTAAACTTATGCCAAAACATTTTAATCACCCCCTTGTTTTCCCACAATCTACCTTTCTGCCTTTGTTCTATGTTTAGTATCCCTGTCTGTGTTTAATATTCAAATTTTGACTCATATTTCCCATGGCTAGAGTGCTTCTCACTCACCATAAGAGGATCAGTAAAAAGCGAAAGTATTAGGCATGTTTTCCCTTTGCCCCTTTTAGCAAACAATTAACTCATGGATGCTCTATTGTACTTCATGCTACTTAGATAGAGTGGTTTCTTGGGAAGAACAGGTAATGCAGTAACTCACCCAGCTATCACCCACCCACATCGCCCTCACAGGGCTGGTGAACTGTGCTTACAGTCATACAAAGAGCTCTCCACCTTATAGAGTTAGTATCACCACTAAAAGAGAGAGCAACAGAAAGCAGGGGAACATGCTCTTTTCTCTAATTCTTAATGTGATGATTCTAATTATCATGTGATGGTCTTTAAACCATTATCATCTGGTTAGTTGAAGAATGGAGGTCCTACTGTCTTTTGTTGTGATCAACACAGAAAAATCTTTTGTGGAGGTTACAAATCTTGAATTAGGTATGTATTACATTTGGTTTGTACCATTACAGCCTATATCAGTTGTTTATGGCAAAAATCCATTTGATTTGTTGTACTGTTTAAACTGGATGTCTGTTCTTTATCTTTTGTTACATATTTCTATGTCATTCCTATATGTAACTAGAAGAATAACCCTAAATTCTCAATTACCCCCCTTGAATAAACCTTTTCAGGCTTCTCAATACAGTTGTATAATAAGCTCCTAATACACTCTCTCCCTTCTTTATATAATCACTTAACAACCTTCCCAATCTCTACCGCCTTATTTCAGGTTACACTGTTACATATATTAGATTTTTATCACAGTAACATGTTCTTTTTTTACTAACATGTACTTTTTAGGTGTAATACTGCATGACAAATCACACAAACTCAGCTACTTAAATAACATATACTTTATTTTAACTCAGTTGTGTGTCTTTAGGGGTCTCTGCTGATATAGGCTAGGCGTGGTTGGGTGATTACTTTTAGCTATAAATTAAACTGCGTGTGTCATTCTGGTCTGCTCAGAATGCATTTCTTTTGGAACCCAGGCTGAAGGTTAGTGACTGCCTGAGGAATAGTTACTTTCTAATGGGTATAGGAGAGTTGCAAAAGAGACAAACCCAAGTCCACATGCACATTCCGATCCTCTGCTCATATAATACCTACTAATATCCTATTGAGTACGGAAAAATGCGCGGCAGCTCAACTAGTAAAATAACCTTACTATAGAGAAGAGAGAGAGTGAATATTAAAAAGTAATAATAATGATCTAATATACCTACAAGGCCCAAGTGTAAATGTGTGGCTTTTCTGCCGAAGAAAGCAGTTAGAAATTTAAGTACTTTTCACAACATACTGGGAAATATGTC
The DNA here is from genome assembly GCA_963574575.1 of Galagoides demidoff. Classification (NCBI taxonomy): domain Eukaryota; kingdom Metazoa; phylum Chordata; class Mammalia; order Primates; family Galagidae; genus Galagoides; species Galagoides demidoff. The sequence goes on along the minus strand of CAUYQV010097909.1, from coordinate 37,399 downwards.
CCTGGCTCCTTCAACACTGCTGTCCTCGATCTCGTCAGTAGGGTTCAAACTTCTCTGACCTGCCAAAATCAGTTCTATCTTACCAATATCGCAATTTTGTTTCCCATTAGCGTGGGATTTACTTCAAAGGCTCAAAATTTCCTTGCCACAGTTTCTTTGCTGAGGCTTTCAAAGGAGAATATCTGCTTCTGCATCGCTGTGCCTTTCATCTACACCTTTCCTTAGTAACATCAAGCATCCCCTATTATCATTTGTTTCCAAAAGAAACTTAAACATGTTTCTTGGAATTTATGAAATTCTTCCACCGTGTACTTTTTATTTTATTTAGTGGGTGCATATGTGTAGTACATTATGTTTTATTATTTTACATGGTATTTTATAATGTGGACATATATATTTTTATTTTATTTATTTATTTATTTGGAGTTTTTGGCCACGGCTGGGTTTGAACCTGCCACCTCCAGCATATGGGGCCAGTGCCCTACTCCTTTGAGCCACAGGCGCTGCCCAAGGTATATATATATTTTTAAATAAGTAAAACTAAAAATGTAGGTGGAAAATAGTTACCTGGTATTCATGGCCTCTGCAAGTGGCATAAGCAAGAGTGTGGAACAATTATTCTAATTTTTATAATCCTTATATTATAAACTAACAGCAGCTTGAGAAAAACTTCATATGTAACATGCTTCCATTCCCCTGGCAAAGTGAATTGAAGATTCATGAAGTGATCTTGATTCTAATACACTATGCTAATTAGTGAATCAAGATTAAGTCAGAATGAATATTTCATCACTATAATTTCAAACAGAGGAAACTAAGATTACCTGAGTGTGAAATTTAAAAGTGGAAGAAGTAAAGACTCAATGGAGACATGAGCTAATAAAATATCATGTAAGAATTTAATACACTAAAAAACCTATATTTAAGCTACTTTATTAACGTATAAACATGACTATTTTTAGATATAATATTTTGTAACCACTTGCATTTAAAAGTGCAGTTGAAAAAATTGTGCACCCATAAAATTACTTTATCCAGCATTAACTGGACTCTGGGGGAAAATAACACTTCATTAAAGCTCTTCATATGATCATTTCAGCCTGTGACTGACACACTCTCAAAGAACAAGCCACAAGTTTGAGTAAATCCTGCATTCTGAATCAATCCACCCAACTCTGATATTACTAAACGCAATTCTCTCAAACAGTGATAATGCTGATTTTCATTTAAAATTTTAATAATTTTTTTTTTTTGTCATGGCTTTCAGGCATTGATCTGTCTTTGGCACATAAGATTCCTAATCTAGGTACAGAAACTCCCAGGGAGATTATCTGAGGATAATCCTAGTCCACACACACATTTCTAGCCTCAGCTCATATAATACCTACTAATATCCTACTGAGTACAGAAAAATGCACGGCAACTCAACTGGTAAAATAACCTTACTATAGAGAAGAGAGAGAGTGAAATATTAAAAAATAATAATAATGATCTACAATAATGAGGATTAGATGGAACTGGCTGAGGTTTCACGACAGCGAATTAAATTTCCTCCAGACAACAGCATGTCACAGTTATCTCACGAGTAAATCTATCAAAGAACACTGCATTGCTCAGACAAGTTGACTGTCCCAACTTTTAATTCATACCCCATTCAAGAGCAAAATAAAGAGGAGTCGCCACCTCAGGATGTAAGAGGGTGAGTATAATTATAATGATGACCATATTGATTTTTATGCCTTATCAACTGTGAACCATGCTAAGAGCTTCATAAGTCTCATTGAATTCTGAAGGCATTCTGATAAAGAAAAGTATTTTATAAATCTTATTTTATATATAAGGAAACTTATTTTAAATAAGAGTAACTACCTTCCATAGTTTACCGGTAAAAATGAGCTTTTGTTTTCCATTAGAATTACTATTTTCTTTTTAATTTAATTTAATTTTCACAGTTGATACTCAAATGTATCCATTGTAAAGTCTAGGTACTGTGGCTGTAGAAGGATGCAATACTAAATTGTTAAATTTGGGCAATATTTGTCAGTAAACATTTAAAGTTTTTAAACATAGCCACTATTTTTTTATTTGAAAAATACTTTATTTCACAGTATATTAAAAATAAATTGAGATAAACTTTCTATAAAAGAAATGGTAATGAACATAGCCGTTATTGAAAATTAAGTTGCCAAAATTTAAATGTGTTTTAGTAAAATGAAGGGAAAACATAATTACAACTCATAAATTCTTAATTATTTTACAATATTTACTATGATCTTTATTTTGAAATTATTTTAGTCCGTTATATATATATTATTTATATACATATATATGTATATCTTTTTTCGCAGAGGGAAATGTTCAATAATGTCATGTCAATAGGTTAAAATAGGCCATGGTAGAAATTTACAAACTTACAGAACAGAAATTGACAAGTGAATTGTCAATTGTGAATCAGGGATTGATTCTACCGAGGAATGATCTAGAGTAATGAGAAAAATAATCTTAGTGCAAGTTAAACTAAAAGTGCCTTATATTCTTACAATACCCTTCTTGCAGACATCGCAAAACTGAGGAAATATTCTTCTTGTATTCAAAAATTACATGTACTTCAGTAAAAAAGGCGTTCATGTAGGTGAGAAACAAGTATTTAATAAAAATGTTAGATGTTTTTGCTTGTCCCCTCTTGATTTTGTGCATTAATTTAAGTAAAAATATCAATCAATACTTAGTTGAGAATGACTCTTTTTATTTTCATCCATTGCTTGGCTATGATATAAAAGTGGGGGGAAATCAATGACTGCATTATGGAAAAATCAATTAAATGTAGAGGATTTACAATAAAGACAGCTGCACATTTAGTATCACTTGTATATTGTTTCCTCTCTGTCTTTATTGCCAGCCAGACTCTCCTGGCATTTGTATAGGTATGTACAGACACATATAGTCTATATCTCTGTGTGTAATTTGCAAATATAAACCTAATAGTTTCTAGGTATATGGAGACACATATGGTATCTGTGTGATCCTACAGTGGTTAATATACATTACTACACAATTGTCCAAATTCAAAGAAAGTGCAGTAACAAGAGTGAACTCTAGTATGAACTATGGACTTTGGATAATACTGATGTATCAACTTAGGATAACTAATTGTATCAAATGTTCCACTCTAGTGGGGGATGCTGATAATGGTGGAGTCATGTGTGTTGGGCCGGAGGCATAAGGGTGATCTGTGTATTTTCACCTCAGTTGTGCTGTGAACCTAAAACTACTTTAAAAATAGTCTTTCCTCAAAGTAAACTTCATGGCAATAGTTTCACTGTTCTAAAAATCCTCTGTGCTCCATTTACTTATTTCTTTTTCCCCACTTACCCTGGAAAATATTGAAAATTTAACTGGATCCATAGGTTTGTCTTTTTTTGGAATATCACATAGTCAAAATGGTACAGTATGTGGCTTGTTCAGATTGGCTTCTTCCACTTGGATATATGCAGTGAGCTTATTCATGACTTGATACCACTTTTATTTCAATGCTGAAAGATACATGTGTCCCATTGAGTGTTTATCCATCCACCTACTGAATAACCTGTTGGTTGCTTCTTAATTTTAGCAATTATGAATAAAGCTGCTAGAACCATCTGTGTGCAGCTCCTTTAAGTAGCTCCCAGACAGCTGGATTTTATTGTGAGATTGTATTTAGTTTTGTGTGAATGTCAAATTGTTTTCCAAAGTGGCTGCACAATTTTTCGTTCCCACTAGCAATGAATGAGTGTTTCTGATGCTCCACATCCTCGTTAGCATTTGATGTAAGTGTTCTCAATTTTGGCTATTCTAATACTTATTTAGAGCTATATCATTATTTTAATTTGTATTTCTTTGAAGCCATGTAACGTGACGCAGGTTTTCCTTCATACGTGTCCTTGCTTCTGTTCATTTGCTTTGATGAGATGCCTGTAAAGGATTTTGCTCCGTCTTTTACCATGATTTGCTGTGTGTATAATTCACACTCATGTTTTTGGCCCAAATTTTCAGGAAAAAAAAATCTTTCATTTTAATTTTTTAATTCAAAATTTTATATGTTTGTATTTAGGTACTTGATTTTTTATTATAAAGGAATTTTAGCATTATTTTTGTTTCAACTAGACATTTATTCACTAGTGGAGGAAAGTGAAAGAAAATAAGGAAAGAAGGAGGGAGGGAAGGAAGGAATGAGCAAGGAAGGAAGAAAGGAAGAAGGATTTCCAAGTATGATAATGATCGACCTCTTGGCAAACACATCATCACCTTTCACAGTGGAGTTCATGTAGGGGAAATGAGGACGATTTTCAAGAAACATTGGATGTCATTGAAGGTTTTATTTTTATTTTATGTATGATACTTTGATATACCTACATGAACTAAAAATAATCTTTATTGCGTACATGAATCAATAGCACTTACACCATTTCCACATAATAAGGAGAGATCTGGAAGCTACAATCTCTTTCCTGAAAATGTCTTGAAGATACCATTGGAAAAAAGTATACTGCTTTTATTTGGATTGAAGGTGAATGTAAGGTAGTTTTGAAGGTCAACAATGATGGAGAAAGAATAAAGCCCTCCTTGCAATCTACTTTTTGTCGTGGAGTCTGATTAGTCTAAAAAATATTTTAATTATGTTAAGTCAAGAAATCATCAACATTGTACGTGTTTTAATTTTATTTATCATGACCATAAACTGTACAATTTCATGAGGGTGTAAGAGAATGTTGGAAAGTATGGTTGATTGAGAGATTGCACAGTGTAGCCAAAGACATCTGGAGATGTCACATAGCAGAGCTTGTGATTGGTCAGCCTGGTTATACCTCCAGCTCTTCCAGTTGCTAGGTTTGTACCATAATTATGGCTATGCAACTTCATTTGTTTTACCTATTATTGTTAGAATTGAATGTTAAATAAACAAAAGAATGTTAAATAAAATATTTAAATTGAGACATAGTGACGCAGATTAGGAGCCCACTAAACAGTAATGTCTTTTTATTCCCCCTTTCCTCCCTCTCTCCTTCTTCCCTTTCTTTCTCCCTCCCATCTATATTTCTTTCTTTTCTCTTTCCCTGACTTTCTCCTTTCTCTCTCTCTCTCTCTTTCTCTTAGCTATTAAGAGAATACAGTTAAGGACTTCCACCTCCCTCTTTGGTCACTAAATTAGTGAGTCACATAGCATATTTGTTTTTAGATAAGGTAAAGCATTTAAGGAAATAAGCTATGGTATTGATACTGTGCACATTATATATATATATATATATATATATATATATATATATATATATGTATGTATGTATGTATACATGTGCACATAAGAATGAAGAATGTGAGAATTCATCCCTGAAAATTGTCTCGTTTATAATTAAAGTATAGAAAGTTGCAGCGCCAGCCACATACACAGAGGGTGGTAGGTTAGAACCCAGCCCCAGACAGTTAAACAACAATGGCAACTGCAACCAAAAATAGCCGGGCATTGTGACAGTGGCCTGTAGTCCAAGCTATTTGGGAGGCTGAGGGAAGAGAATTCCTTAAGTCCAAGAGTTTGAGGTTGTTGTGAGCTGTGACACTCAAATGGCACTCTACTTAGTGCGACAGCTTGAGACTCTGCCTAAAAAAAGTACAAAATAAGAGTATTGGAAATATATTCATGAGGCACTGTAATTATAAATACTTTACTCTTTTTCCCTTGGGGACTGAAACCCTGGTATATTTAATTTTATTAAAAATAATCAATAAATATCTAAATCATACATATATACACATGTATACATATGTGTGTTTGTGTGTATATCTGTCAATATGTGTTTGTGTGTATATATGTGTGTGTGTGTATATATATGGAGAGAGAGAGAGAGATTAGGAATAATCAATTAGAGAAGTAAAAATCAATCATGGTCAATTTAGGAATTTTGCATATTATTTCTAATGAAATTATATAATAATTTTTCACAAATATAAGTCCCATTTGATTGGAAATAGAAAAAAATTTCATTTATTGCTTATTATTACAACTATTTATTTAAAATAGTCTAAAATTCTAACCCAACCTTAACTGTAACAATTTTTGACTGAAATATTTCCTAATAAGTATGCCTATCAAGTAGATATTATATCTGTAGGCCACAAATGAACATGATAGTGTGAAAGCTCCTCATCTCAATTATATCTATGCTTTGATTTCTTATTCAAAACATGTAAATGCTTATTTACAAATACTTTTAACTGACATTTATTTTGTTACTAAAGAATGCTTGTGATATATTCTAAAAGCTGCATCTTTCTATTTGGATTAAAAGGTCACAGGTCACACTTTCTAGTTTCTTGGTTAAGTATATAATTGCATATTTTTTTTGCTTGCCTGCCATTTTTAATTTAATAAAAATTCTTTTATAGTGAGGTCACTCCAATGAAAATGGAAATTATCTGAAACTAATCTTAGCTTAGAGACCACTCTTGAGGCACTTTTGCTATAGAAGTAACATGTTGCTAGGTAAATAATTAATTTTATACCCTAAGAAACATTCCTTTAAAATTCCTTAAGTGTATTAGAACATAATGTTGAAGAGTTAAAATTATGATATAAAATGAACAAATACTTGTAGCACATTATTAACAAATAATTCATAAAAATTGCTTACATACAAGAAAAATTGTTACATGAAGAAAAATCTCATGGCACACTACAGGTCTGCCAATTTTAACTTCCATCATTAGTATATAAATGTTCAGATTGTCCATAGATATTGCTCATATTTGTTTGTATCAGGACATGCATAAATGACAAACTCTTGATTTTTGAAAATAACAGCTACAAAATAACTTGAAGCCCTTTCAACCTCTTCACCAAGAGCCCTCACCTCTGGGAGGGAAGTCTTGCAGAAGCATTTGAGGGATCAAGGTGAGTCACCATGCAGTCCTTGTGAAGGACATTGGTGAACTAATTAAAACAAAAAACTTTTTCAGAATGAAATGAACCTGAGAATTACAAAAAGAAGTTTATGTAAAGAAATTTAAAGAACTACTGAATCTGTTTAACTATCACTGTAGTGGACTGGCAAAGTTTCCTGATTCTTACTAGGCCATAGTCTGCTCCTATAATGGTGTTTGCCATACATGTATTTACAATTTTTTACTAAATGTGGTGTTAATATCTGATTTATGAGTCACTTCCTGAAGCCATGTTTAACTTATGTATTCTATCACTATCCTAGACATATTCTTTAGAACAAAACTCTCTCTGGGAGATTGGAATGAAGACAAAGATTGGTTCAGCCAATCTCACTATATTTACAAATTTTGGTGCTATGAATTGCCATGTTTCTGTCCTGTGAGGCAGAAGGGATTGTGGACAAAAAATAGTGGAAGAGAGAGAGTTGATGGTGATTTGTAAAGAGATGCAGAGACTAGAGGAAAATTTCTTAAAATTAATGGTTTCCAATTCTCTATTTTTCCTGAGTTCTTCTTCTACTCTTACCTCCATGGAAAACTGAATATCTTTACTTGATATCCCCCTGATTTATTTTAGCTACCTAGGACTGGTTTCTATAAAAATTCTCCAGATTACTGCATTTCCTATGTTTGAAGTTCCCCATTCTGCAATATTACCCAGCCAGAAACTATATAGTGATTCATTAAGTGTCTTCACTGTAGTATGTAAGTGTAGCAGAAGTGACAAATTCTTAAAACAGCATGCTCTTCAGAGATTTGTGAGAAGGGGGAAGAAGTGCTATTAGGTGTCCAAAGAAAACATGTGTTTTTAAAAATGTGTTGTTAAAAGACAAACCTCAGACAAATTAAATTTAGAAAAGTTTATCTGAGCAAAGAACAATTCATGAACTGGGCAGCACCCTAAAGAATAGTTGTTCACAGAACTACATCTAGCACTGAGGGCAGTGAGCTTTTATCCACTGAGCACATAAACAAAGTGAGAGAAATCAGTTGATAGGACAGCTGGACATCTGCCTGCTTTAGACATGTGGTGGTGGGTTGGTTACCCCTTATTGGCTTAAATCTGGGTACTTGTGATTGGCTAAAATTTGCCTGTTGTACTTGTAAGTTAGGTTTTAATTTTTTTACATAAGATAGGTTGTCTTTTGCTCTGTGGAGACTCAAGGTAAGATGGCAGCCTCAGGCCAAATTTAAGTTAATTTAACATTGTGAAAAGATGTAACATAAAGGTGAATAGGGGCAGATCTGGAGTTGGACTATCTTGCTAAAATTCTGGTTCCACTGTTATAAGCTGTCTGAACTTGTGTAGCCTTGTTGTATACGTTTGTATCTGTTTTCTTATATTAAAATTAATTATGATAAAACTTATCATAGAGTTGTGAGCATTAAATGAATTAAAAATTTCCTAAGCCCAAGAGGTGGAGGTTGCTGTGAACTGTGATACCATGGCACTGGATCAAAGGCAATAAAGTGAGACTCTGTCTCAAAAAAAAAAAAAAAAAGTAGCATCCTTAGAAGAGTGCCTCAGACATAATAAACATTAGATAAATGTTGTACATGTTGATTTTCTCATTGATCACATAATGGTGTATCCTTCAGGGATATTTGACATTATAAATGTAACAAATTTGGTACATTAAAAAATACACATATTCTCATCCAACCCCCTGTACACACACACACTCATGTGCCCACACACACAGTCATCCATCCATATACATGGATTCTGCATCTGTGAATTCAACCAGCTATAACTCAAAAATAGAAATATATTTGTACCTGCACTAAACCTAAATGATTTGTTTGTCATTATTACCTAAATAATACAGCATAACATCTGTGAATTTTAGAGACAGAGTATATTTAACAACTTTTTAAATAGAATTTATATTATATTAAGTTTGTAAGTGTTCTGGAGATTATTTAATGTATACTGGCATATATGCATAGGTTATTTGTAAATACTACATTATATTTTATCAAGGACTTAAGCACCAGAAATTTTTATACATATATTTTATGTAGATAAAAATAGTGTTGTGGCTGGGTATTTTTATGTAGTTCCTAAAGATCTAAAGTACACAAAACTTTACTTTCCCAGTGGGATTTTGTAGAAATTTATTTTCCCACTTTTCATTAGACTATAATAGTACAGAACTGGTTTTTGACAGATCATCTTGGGCTTCTGAGACATGGACCTATCTCAAGATTGCTCTTCTAAAATATTTTTGTGACAGTCTCATCCTGAAGCAGGCAGGAAAATAGATGAAATAACAAGGAACCATTTATTTATAGGAATTGTTTTTTCATTGATTGACACCTGAACTCAAAGGAAATATGGTTTCATTTTTCCCCAAAAGAGTGAATCATGTCTGTCATGCTAAATTTTTCTAAGTCAGATCTCCTGTATTTCATCTGATAAAAAGGAGAGTCGTTGCTATGTCAGAGCACAAAGCTTGGAGCTCTTTAAACCAAATTAAAATTATCCTGATTTGTCATGCACTCTGTAACAAGCCCATTAATATATTTTCTGCCCTACCTCTTCATTAACTGTTAGATACTGTGAAAACTTTTGTTAAAAAATTAGAATCTTTGTAAATTGTCTTAGTTTCTTCCCAGACCCTTTTAGCCTTTTGAAACTTATTGGTAAAGATGCTTTCCTTCAAACTGACTAAAGTTTTCAGCTTACATATTAATAAAAGTAAAAAATGATTTGGAAATAGGACAACACAAGTGATATTTTTACTATAATTTAAAACTTCAGAAAGGAGTAGGAAAAGTTGTTGATGGTTCTGTCTACTCTATTATGGGTTTTTAAATAATTTTAAAGATACTTTTTATTCCTTGGTATATTTTATAAAACTGAAATAGAAATCAATTATCTAGCAAAAGCAATTACAAAATGTTGTGAGTGAAACGTTCTAAAAAAGAAAGTGCCACATTCCATCTTCAAACGTAAAATTCAATTATGGTAAAACTAAATAAGGTTTAGAATCCTTCATGTGTTAAAAAAAATACATAGTCCTTAGACATTTTTACCCAAAAGATTTAGACGTTTAAGCCAAGATTCTTCTCCTTTGTAGCCAAGTATCTGAAGCTTTAATTGTCTTCCTTTATAACTTAAATATCAAAGACATAAAATTACAACAAAAGCCTTTAAATGTTGGATGATTTTTTAAATTATCATCTTACACATTTATGTTTTTCTTAAAATATGAAATTAATTATGACCCTGATGCAACATCTTAGTGAAGAGTTTTACTTTCAGCAATGTTAATGAAAGTTGAGGATCAGTGAAACAAAATGCAAGGATATTACTAAAAGGCACTAAAAATTAGTTATATAAGGAGTATTTGTTGTCAGAAATTTGAATTTGAGAGGGAAAAATATATGTAGTATGTGTGTAACTCATACTTGGCCAAAGATTTTATCCCCAGTAGGAAGTATAATCTCACTTGAGTATTCTGTAAAAAGTTTGTCAGTTTTGGGCCATGTCTGTTGCTCAAAGGAGTATGGCACCGGCCCCATATGCCAGAGGCAGTGGGTTCAAACCCAGCCCCGGCCAAAAACCTCAAAAAAAAAGTTTTTCAGTTTTTATTATTTACCAGAGTAAAATAGAAAAAAAAAAAAAAACATTTTCACCTGAGATTGTAGGAGTTTATGGGATGCTTATTTTTTTAATGTTTTTTTTTAAATTAAATCATAACTATGTACATTTATGCACGTATGGGGTACAATGTGCTGAAATGATAAACAATGTGGAATGCTTACGTTGAACTGATTAACATGACCCTCACCTCGTTGGCTTATTTTTTGTGGTAAGGCACTTGTACTCTAGTTTTAATAGTTTTGAAATGTACCACTGTATTATACACAGTAGGTAAGGTTATTAATTAAGATCCAGTTGCCTCATGGTTGAAGTCAGTCTTTAGGATCTCCCACATTAGTATTCTAAGTGTGACCCACTTAGAATAATGAAGCAATATTAGCCTCACTTGGGAGCTCTCAGAAATACCTACAGCATGTGATCTTCCTATAAAGCACTGAATCAGGATGTGTGTTTGAACAAGATCTATTTCTTATAGGTTATCCAATTCATTTGTTTAGTATTGCTCCTAATTGCTTCTGATGATCTTTTGCATTTCTGTTGTATCAGTTGCATTAATCTTTTTATCATTTCTGTTTCTATTTGTCCTGGTTTTTCTTGTTTAGTTTTAGTGATAGTTCAGTTGCTATTTTCTGTTTTTCAACTCTTCATTTCACTTACATCTGCTCTGATCATTATTATTCCTTCCTTTTACTAACTTTGAGCTTTGTTTATGCTCTTGAATTTGTAGTTCCTTGAAATGCAGCATCAGGACTTTTTTTTTTTAATTTGAGGTGTTTCTTTCTTTTTGACGTAAGTTTTTATTGCTACACACTTTTCTCTTAGAATGGCTTTTTCTGCATCCCATGAATTTTGGTGCATTGTGTTTACACTTTGTTGGTTTCAACAATTTCTTCAAATTCCATATTAATTTCTTCATTGGCATTTCTGTTATTCAGGGCATGTTGTTTGAATCGCAAGTAGGTCTGAATTTTTCAAAGTTCCTTTTTTGTTATTGATTTTCAGCTTTATTCTAGTGGGGTCAGAAGAGATACTTGATATGGTTTTAATTTTCATAAATACGTTGACTTGCTTTGTGTCCTAAAATGTAATTTATCCTAGAGAATGTTCCATGAGTACTGGTAGTTCAGAAGAATTTGTACTGTTTAGCTGGTGATTGAAATATCCTACATATGTCTGTTAGGTACATTTGATCTAAGAATTTAGCTTAATCTCAAAGTTTCCTTATTGATTGTCTCACTAAATGATCTGTCCATTGCTTAAAATGGGGTAATACATTATTTTTATCATATTTCAATCTATCTGTCTCTTCGGACAAGTTAATATTTTCTTTTTTATATTTATATCCTCCTATTTGTACATATATATTTATAATGGTTGTGTCTTCTTGCCTAATTGACTCTTTAATCATTACATAATGACTTTCTTTGCTTCAGGGCCCACCAAGCAAATTAATGTGTGGTCTCCACCCTAAGATTATTGTAGATCTTAGTCATCTTTTATTAGGATCTAAGAAATAGGTCAATTGTTTAGAAAAATAAGTTAGTTATATATAAAGAATTATATACGATGAATCTTTTTTCAACATAGTAATTACATGCTATGGAATGTGTATAATGTAAATTTTTTTATTGCATTAGTTTTAATAGGCTTTAATTTTTAGAGCAGCAGCAGTTTTGACTGTACAACAAAATTAAACAAGAAAGTAGGAGATTTCCCATATCGTCTTTACCCCTAACATACATAGGCTTCCCCAACATTAACATACCCCATCAAAGTGGTACACTTTTTATAATTAATGAATGCACACTGACCCTTTGTCATCCATAGGCCATGGATTAAATCCAATTCACTCTTGGTGTTGTACATTCTATGGATTTAGACAAATGTTTAATAAGATGCATTTGCATTACAGTAATATACAAAATAATTTCACTCTCCTAAGAATTTCCTCTCCCCATCCAATTTATCTGTACTTTCTCATTAACCACTGGCACCCACTCAATATTTTGCTGGTTTTATAGTTTTGCCTTTTACATAACACCTTCTAGTTGGAATCATACAGTATATAGCTTTTTGTAATTCCCATTTTTTTCCCACTTACTAATAAGCATTTAAGCTTTCTCCGTGTCTTTTCATGGCTTTGATAATTCACTTCTTCTTAGCATTGAATCATATTCCCTCGTCTAGATATACCACAGTATATTTTAATGATACAACTACTGAAAGAAGTCTTGGTTGCTTCCAAATTTTAGCCATTATAAATATAATTTTTATAAAGACCCATGTAAGTTTTTGTGTGGATATAGCATCTCAATTCCTCTGGGTACACGCCAAGGAACACAATTTCCAGGTTGTATTATAAGAGTAGGTTTAGTTTCTCAAGAGACCATGAAATTGTCTTCCAAAGTGGCTGTACCATTTTTCATTCCCATTATCAGTGAGTGAGAGTTCCTATGGTTCCACATTCTCAACAGCGTTTATTTTTGTCCATGCTCTAGATTTGTGGTCATACTAATAGATGTGTTCTGGTATCTATAATGACCTATAACATGTAGCATTTTTTTGATATATGTATTTGCCGTCTTCTTTAAGAATATTTGTATTAATTTCTTTCTTGACAAGATGATCTTTTCCCCATGTGTTGCCTTTACTCCTTTTGACAATTTAGCCAATTGCCAAATATCACTTGACTGAAACTATGTGGGTTTATTGCTAACCTCTTGATTCCATTCCCTTTACATATTTGTCTATTATTTTGCCAGGACCATACTTTCTTGATTATTGTAGCTTTCTAGTCAGTATTGAAGTCAGGTTGTGTCAGCATTCCAACTTCTTTTTCTTCAATATTGTGTTTGATTATTTTGTGCTTTTTGTCTCTCCATATAAACCCTAGAATAAGTTTTCTGACATAAAACTGAACTTCCGGAACTTTCCGAGATGTTGATTGGGAGCACATTGAATTTCTGTTGAATCTGTAAATCAAGCTAAGAAGAACTGACTTTTTGACAATATTAAATTTTTCTATAAATAAACATAGGATATCTCTTCACTTAATTAGTTCTTCTTCAACTTTATTCATCAGATGGGTGAAAAACTGAATTGTCAAGACCACAAACTATCAAAGTACTAGAAGAAAACTGAGGGAAAATTCTCAGTTCTAGACATAAGATTTATACCTAAAACCTCAAAAGGCAGACTTCAAAAAACAAAAATAGACACATAGGACTTAATTAAGCTACAAAGCTTATACACAACAAAATAAATTATCAATAGAGTGAACAGACAAGCTTTAGAGTAAGAAAAAATATTTTCAGGGGACTAGTATTCAAAATATATAAGAAATTCAAACAACTCAACAAGTAACCCCATTAAAAGGTAGGCAAAGGGTGTGAATGGATATTCTTTAAAAGAAGATAGACAAATGATCAGCCAAGATATGAAAAGCTGTTCAATATCACTATTATCAAAGAAATGTGAATGAAAATCATAGTAAGATGTAGAGGAAAGGACACCATACTTACAAGGACAGTTACTGATTCTTATCACATTAAAAGGAAACGCTGAGAACAGGACAGTCTCCTGGCAAGCCAGGAGACTTAAGGGCAATTTTCCAAGTAATTCAGTGTTCCAGAATGAGATAAAGGTCAGTCACTCATTAGTAAGCATGTGTTAAACATTGATGCTTAGTAGTTCTTCATGGGGGTTATGGGGAAAGACCACGTGAGGAAGGAGCACATGGCAATCCTTAAGCATGCAGCAATCATATGTAATTACCTTACCTCTCCACACCTGTTGTGTATAGCCTTCATAAATAGACATTGTGGAGGGGGCTCTGGGCTACCCTGCAGTTAAGGTTTTCCCACCTCCTGCAAGCTTGTACTTCTAATCGTGTCATGCCTGGTTTCTTCATGCGGCGAGCAAGACCAGGGCTCTAGGGGTTGCGACAATAAGATATCTCACCACGGTCAGTAGGACTACTATTGAAATGACAGAAAATAAGACATGCTGGCAGGGATGTGAAAAAAAGAGAACTCATCACAGTGTTGGTGGGAATGTAAGCTAGTACAACCATTATTGAAACAGTATGGATATTTCTCAAAGAATTATAAATAGCACTGCCATTTGATTGTGCAATCTCACTATCAAATATCCACCCAAAGAAATGAAACTGATTTATCAAGAAAATAACTTGAACCAGTACATTCATCAGAACACTATTCATGAGATTTATACCAAAGGATTTTATTTGGGGAGATAAATGGTGTTATGTTTTTAATTTCAAATTTCATTTATTTTCTGTTGGGATACAGGAAAGCAATTGATTTTGCATATTAACCTTATGTCCTACAACTCTCCGATAGTCATTGTTAAGCCCAGGAGTTTGTTGTTACTGTTGTTATTTCAGATTTTCTACGCAGACAACCATGTCATTTTAAGACACAATTTTATTTCTTCCTTCCCTGTCGACATTTATTATATTTTCCTTATTATTCTTATTACATAAGCTAGGACTTCGACATTTATTATATTTTCCTTATTATTCTTATTACATAAGCTAGGACTTCATTATGATGTTAATAAGGAATGTGAAAGGAACTATTGTGGGGGTGCTAGGGGTATCCAGGGGAACAATCCCTGAGAGTTCTTCAAACCCACAGAAAATTAAAAGAACCCAGAGATGCCCAGATGGGCTGGACTAGGCCTGTGTGTTCCAGAGTCAACAGATGGGAGGGATTAAACTCTTTAAATATCTAGTTAGATTAGGAAACCTGGTTTACTTACCCTGCATGAACAGAACTAGCTTCTCCCCCACCTTTTATTTAAATTCCCAGCCTGTCTCTAAATCCAGTCTTCCTGAGAACTTGGGATTCTTTCCACCCTATCTTTTCCATATGAACTTTTATTAGAAATTATTAGAAGCCTTCTGAAGAGGCCAGAAGGGGGACTGCCTTTCTCAGTTTACTAGCCCTGAGTTAATGTATGCCTTCTCCAGGCACTTTCAGACTTTGTTTTAAACTCGTCCATTTTCAGAATCGTTTTTTCCAGCCGACATTCAAATCAGATCAGGGTTCATGTGCAGAAACTCCCAACAGTACCCTGTTACTAATCTTAGTGGAAAGCTTCGGGTTAGTCTCATTAAGTGTGATAGCTATTTCTCTGTGGATATTCTTTACCAAGTTGAGAATATTTTCCTGTCTTGCTAGTTTGCCAAGATGTTTTAACCATAAATGGTGTTTGATTTTCTCAGGGCTTTGTCTGCATCTATTGATATGAATATGTTACTTTTTCTTTCATGGTTCATTGACGTGATAGATTACATTAATTGATTTTTGAATGTTGAGCCAACCTTGCATATTGGGAATAAATTGAATTTGGTTGTGGTCTGCAATACTTTTTATACATTATTGGATTCAATTTGTTCATAATTTTTGAAGTTTTGTATCTGTACTCATGAGCTATATTGGTCTGCAGTTTTCTTTCTTGGAATATCTTTTTCTAGTTTGGGTATTAGGGTAATGCTGAAATCACACAATGAGTTGGGAAATATATGTTCTGTTTCTACCTAGTGAATAATGACAGACTATATTATAATTTCTTCCTTAAGTGGTTAATATAATTTGCCAGTGAACCTCTCTAAGCCTGGTGCTTTGTTTTCAAAGTTTATCAATTTCTTTCTTTCCTGTCTTTCTTTCTTTTTTTATTTAGAGAAAAAGTCTCACTCTTTCACCCTGGATAGAGTTCCAGGACATCATAGCCTACAGCAACCTCAACCTCTTGGATTTTAGCAACCATCTTGCCTCAGTCTCCCGAGTTACTGGGATTACAAATATGCAATGTTACACCCGGCTATTTTTCTGTATTGAGTCAAGCCAGGGTCTCCTTGCTTAGGCTGATTTTGAGTTTCTGAGTTCAAGCAATCCACCTGCCTCAGACTCCCAGAATGCTGGGATTCCCCGTGTGAGCCACCATGTCGGCTGGTTCCTTCTTTTTAGTAGTCATAGGCCTTATTCAGATTGTCTTTTTCTTCTTGTGTGAGTTTGAGCAGGTTGTGTTTATCAAGGACTGGTCTGTTGCATTTTTGCTGTTAAATCTGTGGTATCAAGTTGTTAATAGTACCCCTTATTATTCTTTCAATAGCCACAGAATCTGTAGCGATACCTCTCTTTCATTTCTAATATCAGGGATTTATATCTTTATCACTTTTTTATTCTCTTATTTAGTCTGACTAGAGGCTTATTGATTCTAATACTCTTTTCAACAACTAGTTTTATGTTTTGTTGATGTTCCATATTTGTTCCCTATTTTTAATATTGCTGAATTTCTCCAATAATTTTTATTATTTCTGTTCTTGTACTTACTTTGGATTTAATTTGTTCTTTTTCTAGCTTCTTCAAGTGGAAGTTTAGGCAATTCATTTTAGATCATTGTGTTTCTCAAATATAATCATTCAATTCTAGAAATTCTCCTCAATATAAAATGCATTATAAAATGCTCAGTCATATTACGTCGCAAGAATTGCTAAAGCAACATTTTGAGATTATTTGATATTTTCACTTTTGATGCATTTTTAAAGAGAAAATCATTTACATATTTTTCTTAAAACTATTCTTTAAGCTAAAATCCAAAGTAGTATGAAAGCAGTGTAATAGAATTTTGGACTAGAAGTATTTCATTCCAGACCAGTAACCTCAATTTATTACAACCCTTTCGGTAAATTCAATTAACTGCCTTGTCTAATGTAGCTTCTCTCATCACTAACATATGTAAATAAGAATACATATATCATCCAGGGTAGTGCCCAGATTAATCATTATTTATGTTCAAATCATACTAGTTTCATTATTCACCCTCTTCCTCTACCTCTTTTGCAAAGCTAAAGTACTTAGGCTTCATTAGCACATTGTTTAATCCTGGTCGTGAATGTAATTGGAGTGTGTGTGTGTTTTTGTGCTGATTGATTAAGAATAAATGCAGTTTTGTGTCTGTAGCTTTTTGCTGCCCTGCAAGAAATAGCCTGTCACCCAGCAAGAAATTTATGCGAGGTTCTTAATTTTGAAATCATGCCAATTCCCAAAATGATTTCTGAAGTTAACAAATGAGGTCAGTAACATTTTGTACAAAGCACGTTACAGAAATGTTACAAGATGGTTTTGCGCTTTGGTTTCCTTCTGTGCAAAATTCCAACCAAATGCCATCAGAAGATTGCCATTGCTGACATTTCATCTCTGAAAGGATACTCTTTGTTTTATCTGTCTAAATTGTTTATTGTAGGAGGCATATCCTCTGTAATATTTTAAGAATAATTCCATAGATGTTTAAATTATTCCAGTTTTAAAATACATATATGGTATACATAAATGATCTAAAAGTTTTGTATTTGCCCCCCAAATCTCATGATATACAAGAGGATATGTGAACACATAAAATATTCCACATAATTCTCCAAATTTTTTCACAATGATTCTCAGCTTCAGGGTCCTAAGACATTAGTAAAACCAAGTATAACTGAAAAAAGTATGGAGCGTAGGAAGTAACAATATATCAGTTTATTAATTTAAAAAAATACACCATACCATTGCCAATGATAGGGAAAATTGGTATATGGTGTACATGGCAACTCTTTGTAATATCTTGAATTTTTTCTGTAAATATTCAAAGTTGTTAAATAGCATTTATTAAAAATAAAAGAAAACATCCAAAATTCAGTTCTTTACTTGCTGCAGCCACAATTCAAATGCTCAGTAATCAAATTTGGATACTAGCATTGATTACTGAGATATTTTATTTATTTATTATTTTTTGTTTTTCATTTTTTATTTTTTGGGTGCTGTGACTTGGATATGAACCACACTGAGACATTTTAGATGTGGAACGCTGCAGAGCATAGATAAACCACACGGCCTATGCTGTGTCTTCTCACCTAGTCTATCAGGCAAAATGCTTAATGCAGAGCGTTTCATCATTATGCATTACATTCACACATTTCCATTTGCTTAGCAAATTATCAGAGGTATCATTATTTTAAACCTAAATTCAATGCAATTTTGATAACAGAAAAGCAGGATGACTGACTATACTCCTCTTAAAGGAAGGGATTAAGTGGTGTTTCTGTCTTAAATTTCTTCTATTTATCAAATGCTCATAATCCACTTTTTGTCTTAGGTACATGGGATGCACACATTTTGCAAGAGCAGATTGGAAGATGAATATATTTCCATGTATCATATATATAATCTTGGAACTATGTTTGTATAATTTTGAGAGATAGAAACCCCTAGAAATTATAAATGAATGACATGTGGTTTTTGTGTGGAGATTGATGAATACATACTGTGAATGATTTTTTGTCCAATAGAAGAATATATAAGTTTACAGAAGAGAATCCATAGTTTTCACCAGTTTGTCAAAGATATTTGAGACTCAAAGCAATCTTGAATCATTGCCCATAAAACAGAGCTATTTTATCCTGAAGCAAAATATCTAACTCCTTTCAACCTGAAAGAATAATAACTTAAATACTTGAAGAGTTTTGTACACCCTAAATCTTTATATCAAAAAATGAAACTTTTGTTACATAAATACTATATTTAAATATGGAGAAGGAAATGGTCAAGGATGGCGATGAGTATATGAATGAGAAACAAATAAGCCACCTCTAGGAACGTCTGTTACACATGTTCATTCTGTCAAAAACAGTTCATGTGTTTTCATGAATAAAGAAAGAGCTTCATTTGTTAAAGTGGTTGTACAGAATTTTGAAAGTTATTGGTGGTTCCTCAAAAAAAAATTTCATCTCTTTAAATACAAGTACAAACAAGACAGGACAAACTTTTGGCGATTTTAATAATGAGTCGTAACTACTTACTATTCAAATTTCATGGATCGTTTTATTTAGACTGTTCCAAGATGACTCAGTGTCTGGTTATTTTTAATGCATCATGGCTTCTAAGACTCAATGATTCGTCAACTTTGTTTATCCTAGCTGCCTTAGTCCCTTTCTTATGCTCCTATAACATAATACTACAGACTAGGTTATCTATAAAGAAGGGAAATTTATGTCTGGAAGGTCCAAGATGCAGGACCTTACATCTGGTGAGGGTCTTGGAGCTGCATCCTCTCGCGGAGGAAGGTGGAAGGATGAGAGAGCGCCAGACAGCAGAAGAGCAGGAGCGGCTCGACTCCCTTCTACAGGAAGTCCACTTTTCCAGTAATGACATTAATATATTCATGACAGCAGAGCCATCAGGACCTAATCACCTCATATTAAGCACTACCTCTCAAAAATTTTACACTGGGGATTAATTTCCCAACACACAACCACTGGGAACAAATTCAAACCCTAGTCCCAGCTGTGACTGATTTTGGCAGGAGACCCCAGCCTAGGATCAAATGAAAATAATGTTCTAATCATTTTTCATTATTATTTTAAAGAGCACAACTAGTCGTTCAGATTTTTAATTTAAAAACTAGAAAAAATGCTTAAACTATATTTTTTACCAAGTGAACAAGACAGAATATTTATTTCCTGTCATTATTTTCTAGATGGAGGAATGGTTGTATTATTCAACCATGCATTGCCTTTTTAACTACCATACAGGAAATGCCAGAAATTTAAGACAATATATCATCATTTCTGACATGCATCAAGGAGAAAATAAAGTTCAGCAACTGATTTCTTTTTAAATAACCTTTAGAACTGTAACTATAATTTTCCTTGAAAATAAAAATTCTGTCACTTAGAACATGATGTGTTTCCTCTGATTTGAATTAGAAAGTTATATTCAAATGGAAAGAATGTCCCGAAACCTTGTCAGAATTACTGATTTAGAAATATATTTAATATAACCCAAAGTTGATTGACATTGAGTAGAGAAAATCTCGATTTAACATAAGTAAGAAAACATCTCTCAAGGGAGGCCTCCCGACAGATGTTTAGCTTTCACCCTTATTTTAAAATGTCCATTAAAAGCAATTTGGAAAGTTCGGTTTAGGTTGTGATAAATTATGCATGGGTGAGAAGTCATTCCAGCTGATGGAATTGTGAGTGTGATATACTGACATAGACTTGTCGCCATCCGGCTTGGGCTGCCTCACATGAATACAACAAATTCAACCCAGCCTGGGAAACAATCACTGACAGCAAAATGAGAGGCCTTAATCTAAAACAAATAGCTGGGCTACAGACAATTTAAACCTGGAAACCCCGATTACGTGCACACAGGCCCTCATTTTATTTTAACAACATCCTAGGTTGGAGATAGCCAGAGGGGGAAGTGGAGATAAAAAAGGGGGACACCATATAGCATCGTATTACAGGTTGAAAACCTGAACCACCTTAAAGAGATGGGCTGAACCAAGGTGGCATTATTATTATGTTCATCAGCAGCCAAATCAATAGCAAAGCCAAAATCAAAACTCAGCTCCCAGACCTCTTAGTCTTGAGCATTTCCCTGCAAATTATCACTCACCAAAATATTCCTTAGATACTCTTTATTTTTTTCTTAGTACCATTTTCTTTTTTTTTTTTTTTTTTTACCCAGAAATTCATGAGAAGAGGAAATTACTATTCCATGAGCTGATACTCTGGGTGAAAGAAAGTATTGCAGGTTTTCCATAAAACTATAATTAATTCTTACAACAATCCTATGTGAATTACGAAACAGATATTATTCTCCTGTAGTAACATATAGGTAAAAGTGAACTTCATGGAGGGTAAAAGGGTAGTAACTAAAGTGCTATGGGTATGAAATCAAGGTCTGATTGTCTTTCTGCTTATCCGGTTCTTGATAGTGATTAGCGATGATTAGCTAAGCTTAAAATGAACAAATATGGTGGGTGGAGGCTAATCTAATTGTCTGAAAACAAATGCAGCTCATTTAAGGGTTACCCTAACAGCATAGCTTGAGGTAGTACTTCTTCTTTAAGACAGAGTGTTTTTGAGTCTCCTTTCTTTGAGAGTCTCCGATTTTATAATAATGTTATAAATTCACTAATTAATAGCTAATTATTGCCTTTTTGGTTTTAACAGTATCTAACCTAAATTTGTATTTATTATAATTACTCATGATGACTTATACCTAAAGAAGAGTGAATGTAAGGAAAATTGTCTCGAGGGAAATGATGCCTTTATCACTTATCAAATTTGGCATAGAGAGACCTAAATGTCCATATGAAAGCATTTAAAGTGCTGGGAATATTTTCTGTGTGTGCTTATTTTAAGACTGGGACATCAGCCTTGTAACTGGCAGTTTCTCAGTTTGTAGTTGAGGAGTTTGTTTTCATTTTCATTTTTTTCTACTCTCTCATGGAATTTTATTTTTTTTTATATTTCATGTATTCAAGGATTAATAGGGCACCCACTTTGAGCTAGGCACCCTTCTGCATTTCTGGGATTCATCTGTAAAGTAAAAAGGACTATTACTCAGTGCTTTTAGATTCTAATAAAATTTACAGAGCTCTGATGTGAGGGACTTTGGAAATTATCCAAATATTCTGAGCTTCCTTTGTTCTTAATGAGGAGCAGATGGTCTGTGATATTGTGTAGGGCACTCAGAATTGTCTGAGAAGCTTTCATGAGTTCCCCATGTTGGTTTTGATTTCTAGCTCTTGATCATAAGAACCAAGCAGGAAAATGTAGACTAGGTAGTTATCTATGGAAATATTTAAATCGTTTTTAAACTCTTATTGTGGAATATTCAATAAGCATTTACATAAAGGCTAAGTACACAAAGTAATCTGAAATATCACGCAGAACTAAGCAAGGGAGCTGATATTTGAGAAGACTCTTAATATCCATGCATAACTCACCCAGAGAAGAGAGAAAGAGACAATTAATACGCCTAACTCTGAAATCAAGGAAAGCTCTTCAGATGGAAAATAATTGATGAACTATTTTAAAAGAGAATAATAATGGTACTTTTTAGAAATTTACTAACCATAAAATACAGTTAGCCATAATCTCATTTTGATTCTAATATTTCAGCATTGCTAAGACTTCTTTCCTTTAGATTTGAAAGGCAGGATTAGAAAAGCTAAAGAAGTGCAGACATTTGTTTCTCTGAATGCAATTTGCTAAAAATAACTTGTTTATTTGTTCAATAAGCAATGCATTTGCATCCAGTCTTTTTTTGAATCCCTTGTGAAAGTGTAGCCAGAATCTCTCTTTCTGCTGGGTCTTCTGCCTTAGAGATTTGAAGAATGAATCCACGGGACACCAGAAGTTAACCTTGTTTTTATAAGCCTGTTCAGCCCAGAGAATGAGGTTTGTGTTCAGCCCTAGGTAAGTGAGTCCTGCATGAATCATCCCAGAAAATGGGGTCTCTGTCCAGCCATGAGCAGGGGAACACTGTCGCAAAAGGTTTTCTTCCTTCTCTAAAGATGGATATCCATAAGGGCAAAACCTCAAACGCACCTCTTAAGTACTAGTATACTTGTTAATCAAAAATCTATAAAGATTCTTCCTGAAGTAAAAAGTTGATGCCCTCCTAAGCCCTCGTACTTACTAATCATGCTTTACCATGATCATTTTTTTCCATGTTGGTTTTTATTATGTGACATTCAAAATGATATGGGCAAATCTATTTTAAAATAAAGAGGAGTATCACCTTCCAGTAGCTGATCAATGAACTATGTGACTGTTCTCAGAGGTTTTCCCTATGTTGATTGTAAATCAATATGTGAGTGGATACGGGACATTCTCTAATTTAACTGGACTCTGCTAATGTCAATATTGTGAATGTTATTTTGATAGAAATACTTGGCTTGAAGTTTGGGAAGATTATCTCCTGTTTCTTACCTCTGTGCTTTCATTAAGACTATTGTTTTTCAATATCTTTGTTCACTTTGAAGAAGTAATGTTTTCATCCATTATGACTAGCTTAATTTTTTTTATTTTTACATACACATGTGTTTACTAGGTTTCCAATTTTTGCCTTCACAAATCAAAAAGACTTAAAATTTAACAACAATAACAATATTTAAGATAAGGACTAGAAACAAAAACTTCATAAAAAATGAATGAAGATAAATGCATTCATAAAAGAAATCAGAATATTGCTGCAATGAAGGATTAAGCAATAATAATAATAGTAATACAAAGATAGTAACATTCACATTGTCAAATAAAAGTATGTCTATTACAAAATGCTTTGACTCTGAGGTTCAGTATAGAGTCATCAATTAACTTCTTCTTATTTTTTTCCCAAAGTCTCAAAAAATAGACTGGCTTAATTTTTAAATAATCACTTTTTGCTTATAACAAAAAAGAATTAAACTCTTAGCTTATTGTTCTTATAATCACTAATTTTACACTTACATATTTTCTTTTTACACAGCAAAATATTTGACAAAACATTTGTGGAACTAGGTAGTAATTGTCTAGTTACTACGTATTGCAAACTTACTGTGTTTTAGGCATTTACATTAGAACAACGCATTGATGGGGCACTTGAATATCTCAAGGACACCAATGAGGGCACACTTTAGGTTACAGTAAAACCAGAGACTGAAAAAAACTTTTAACAATCTTCTTTCTCCTCATTTAATCTCTTCTTTCTTCTTAGAGCTTTTAATTCTTGTTATTTTTGTTTATTTATTATTTGAGGGCAGATAGCCTTTACTTCTAAATGTGTGCTATATTCACTTCTCTTTTTCACTTATGTCACTAGCTCAGTTAAACATTCCTGAAGGTCTTGGGCCATTTTTTTCACCAGCTATACTATGTTTATGAGTATAGACCCATAGCTTGCAGCATTTTTCCCATGTGGTGACATATTCAAAGAAACACTGTCATTATGAGCTTGACAAGCACTCCAAAAGATATCAGCTGAAACTTCATCCTACGAGGCTGACACATGTTATCTGTGTCAATCCTTCCTGCCGTATGAAATTTTGTTAGAAGATAAATCAGAAAGGGTTATACATTTTACCCAAGGTGACACAATTGACTGTCAGATCTATTACTTAAATTCAGCCTATCTTAACTTCTTAGCCCAATCAAACCCCCAGATACCCTATAAAACAGATATGGAAGCTCTCAAATTTGTATTTTGATGGAGGAAAAATTATTTTAGGGTGAAAACAATTTCCAACTAAAATCATTTATCATATAGCTGCTCTTATTAGGAATGACCCAGTTCTTATCTATGAGATCCTGCGCTGGCACTTATAAACTATTTCTTTGCATTTCTGGTGAATTCTCTATGAAAACTAATAAACATTTTATTACTGGGGAAGAAAATTGTTAAACCTCTTTAACAAGGGAAAAGATTAAAAATGATGGCACGTGCAACTAGGGATTCTGTTAAAATCTTCCCTTATCCTGGGCATCAGTCTTAAAGAAAAAGTATGAAGATGAATAGAAGCACAAAACCCAGTGGTAGCAGTGGTTTGCAGAAGTGGGAGCTACTGATAAGAGCCTCCTCTCTTAAAGTGATGCTTTCCCATACATTAGGGAATGCCTGCAGTCTGCTCATAAAGGTAAGCTGAGTAGCTGCACAAAGCCTGAAGGGAGTTTGATATTAGAAAGATTGCCTTTAGGACGAGGGGCATTTCCATATAGTTGGAGAACTCAAACTGGATCCGTAGCATAAATGCATCTTTTCTTTCAGTGATCCTCGATATCCCGCATCATCTCATATATATTGAATACGACAGGATAATGCAAATATGGGTGGGGCAAAAGGAATGGAAGTAATTGAAATTCCACATGGAACAAAATCATTTTATCAGCACCTCTGTTTTATTTCTCTCATTGACTCAGCCTAGATATTGCATGGCTATATGAATTAGGAGCCACGGTGAAGACAAAATTGTTAGCAGGAGAACTGTATGGTCTCTCATGGTCAGAGATAAAATTTAAGAATTAAAAACTGGAGAACAAGGTTTAGTTCCTGGGGCTAATTGATTCTAGTGCATGTACATATGTACAATATTAATAATATTTTAAGGAATTTACTCATCATACTCATTTAATGTGAAAGATCACAAAATTGTGAATTTCTGTGTGATAAAGGCAAGAATACCTACCTGAATACTCTTATGAAATCACAAGAGTAATACACTTTTTAGCCAGATGAAACATCTTGATAATGAGATCTTCAAACTGTACATAAGCTGGGTTGTCTTTATTAAATCAGGTACATTTCTTAGCATATAGTTGTACATTTGTGTTTACAGAAGCATTCTGGTATACTAATTTCTCAATTGTTCAGGAATCAGCCAATTTTGTATACAAATAGTCAATCATGGACACCAATATGAACATACAGATACATTAAAAACAATTATTAGAAGTTCTATAGGCTCAGCGCCTGTGGCTCAATCGGCTAAGGCACCAGCCACGCACACCTAAGGTGGCGGGTTCTAATCCCCAGCCCCCGGGCCGCCAAACAACAATGATGGCTGCAACCAAAAAATGGCCGGGCATTGTGGCGGGCACCTGTGGTCCCAGCTACTTGGGAGGCGGAGGCAGGAGATTCACTTGAGCCCAGGAGTTGGAGAGTTGGAGATTGCTATGAGCTGTGATGTCATGGCACTCTACCCAGGGGGTTAGCTTGAGGCTCCATCTCAAAAAAAAAAAAAAAAAAAGTTCTATATTGGTAACAAAAAAACCATTTTATATATATATATATTTTTTTTTTTTATCTGTTTGGCCTTAACTAAGAAAAATTGCTTTCCTAACCACATTCAAGTCATAATAATATGTGTTTTGAACAAGAGCTTAATAGAAATAATTCATATTTGCAGATATAATCAAATTGCAGATATAAATGTAACATGTATTTTCAAATTGACCTCCACTGAAAAACTGATCTCTTCATAATAACTTATATGATACAACTGAGACATTCCCAGGTGCTCTGCCATTAACAAATACTGATTGCCAAGATGACAGGGCTTCCCTCGACTCTCTAAAGTATTAAATGGGGTATGGGTATAAATAAAAATAAAACACGTAGTAGCCTGGTGAAGGCTTGAAAACTGGGTAATTACCTCCTGGATTTTTGTTATAACATTCTTTCCATTATGCATTGGGTTTATAATTTTCACTATAAAAAGTAAAATATAAAACACTTGGGCATATACATATATCCTTCAATAGTATATCAGGGATGAAATTCTGGATTAGTTTATGGCAAACTCTATAAGTTATAATCTTCCTAAACCTCAATTTCCTCAACTGCAAAATTAGAATTTATTTCACACATTGCTATGTGGATAAATACATCATGTATGTAAACTCCAAAAAGAGTCTGAGCCAATCAATGCTTCTATGTTGTCTTGAACAGAATTAGAGAATGGCTCCTCAGTACACAAATATTAACACAGATATGCAAATGTGTAATGAATGTGGGATGCACGTATTTGGGTTTCCTAGTGTTGGTGATAACCAATCCATGTAACTGTATGCAGTAGCTATAATATATTAAAATCCTGCCATAATATAGGTGCTAAAACAAAGCTGGTGAACATCGATAGGGAGTTATGTCCCTGGAATTTAAAAATAGTCAGTACATAGGAGAGGAAGTGAAGATTGTGATGTCATGTGCTATATTGTTAAGCCCCCATGTGGACCTCATCAATTTCAGTTCTTCTACTTACAAAGCTACTTTGGTAAACCATAGCTGTTAGTGAAAAAATTAAAAACAAAATACATTGACTGTCAATTTTACTCATTTTATGTTAGCAGCCAGGACTCTGTGAAGTGAATTCCCGGGAGGCCCAAAGTGCCCATTTGCCCCTCCCAGAGAAAGGAAGTAGGGCTGCTCTGAGGGCGCTCCTTCAGGCTTCACTTCTGCTTTCATCTCTAATTCTCCCATTTTACATTGTCTTTGCCTTGTAAAGCTGCTTCACATCATTTTGATTAGAAGAAAATGGGGTTTAAATCTAAAATAAATACCTTCATAAATACACATTATATGTGAAATGGAAAATGGGTAAAACTTCACATTTTCCAGAGCTGTTAAGCTCAAAATCATCTTCTATATTGTGAAATGAGGTTGAGGTGGGAATGCTGACGAGGTAGTGAGGTGCATTATTGTTTGCTGTGGCTGCCTTTACAAAGTGCGAGCGTGCCCATCTTACTGCGCTTCACTCTACTGCCTTTTGCAAAGCCTGGGATATTTTGCATGTGGCAGTTTGTGACAATCCTATGTCACACAAATCTATTGGTTGTTTTCCAGTAGCATGTGCTCATTTCATTTCTGTGTCACGTTTATAATTCTTGCAACATTTCAAACTTGTTCACTATTATTTTATATGTTAGGGTGACCTGATGTTTCTATTGTAAATATTTTGAGATCCCATAAACCATGCTCATAGAAATGGGCAAATTTATTCAATAAATTATGTACCCGTTCCTATTGCTCCACCAAACAACCATTATTCTCTTTCTCTCTTTTCAGAGCCACCTATATCAGAGACAAAACAATATTCAAATTAGGCTAATTAGTGACCCTACAATAGCCTTCAAGGACCTCAAGTGAATTAAAGAACCCCATGTCTCATGATTTAAATTTTTAAAAAGCCTAGAAATGATTCCATTTGGAGAAAAGGCATTTTGAAAGCAGATATAGGTGAAATCTGGGCCTCTTGTGCAAACAGTTATCCAGGCTCTGACTACAAAGGATGATTTCTTGAAGAAAACTAAAGATATCACAAAGTCAACACAAAAAATGATAAGAAAATGAAACAGTTAACATGGAGAAAGTTTTAGGGATCTGACTGAAAAATCAAACCAGCTACAACATTCCCTTGTGCCAGAGCTTAATCCAGAACGAGGCACTAAATGTTTTCAATCCTATGAAAGTTAAGGGAGAGGTGAGGAAGCTGCAGAAGATAAAATGGAAGCTAATAGAGTTTAGTTCATAAAGTTGAAGAGCATATCTCCATAACATAAAAGGACAGGGTCAATCAAGTGTTGACACAGAAGCTAGAGCAAGTTATCCAAAAATACAGCTACGATCATTGACGAAAGTACCTGCAGTAAACAACAGTGTTAGAATGCCTGGCTTCAAAGTGGCAAAGAACAGACTGACTCTTTTGTTAGAGAAGAGTGCAGCTGGTGGCCGTCAGTTGAAGCCAATGCTTATTTACCATTTTGACAATAGTAGCGCCCTTAAGAATTATGTGAAATCTACTCTTCCTGTGCTCTATAAATGGAGCAATGAAGCCTGAGTGTCAGAACATCTGTGTATGGCATGGTGTACTAAATATTTTAACCCTACTGAGAAGGCCGACTAATTAGAAAAAGCTATTTCTTTCAAATATTACTTATCATAGACAATGCACCTGATCACCCAAAAGCTCTGACTGAGATGTAGTTTTCATGCCTAGTAACACAACATCCACCCTGTAGCTCATGAATGAAGGAGTAATTTTTACCTCCAAGTCTCATTATTTATGAAATATATCTCATAAGGCTATATCTTCCATAGACAGTGATATGTGGTGGATTAGAGACAACGTAAATCACAGCCCCTCTGTAAGGAATTCACCATTCTAGACGTCATTAAGAATGCTCAGTTTATGGGGGACGGTCAGCTCTCAACTTCATCGGGAGATGGAGGAGGAGTCCAAGACTTTTGTAAAGAAAAGAAAATAGCAGATGTGGTGAAATAGAACCAGAATTAGAAGTGGAGCCTGAAGATGTGACGGAATTGCTGTAATCTCATTATCAAACTTGAACATGTAAAGCATTGTAAAACATGACAACATTTGAGAGGACTGATTTACATTTTAAAGTTCTATTGTAAGTCAAATATTATTAAACAGCATTTCATGGTATGAAGAAACTACTCATGAAAGAAAGAGACCAAAGTGACAAACTTAATTACTGTCCCATTTTTTTTTTAAATTGCCACAGTCACCCCAAACTTCAGCAACCACTGTCTGCATCAGGCAGCAGCCATAAACATTGAGACAGGACCCATGAGCAAATGATGATTATGACTTACTGAAGGTTCAGATGGTAATTAACACTTCTCAGCAAAACGGTATTCTTAATTAAGGTATGTACCTTTTTAGACTTACTGCTATTGCATACTGAATAGAGTACATTGTAGGGCAATGAATAGATTGCACAATAATGAAAATATAATTTTTACTTGCACCAGGAAACAAAAAAAATATTGCAAATTTATTTCAATATTTGTTTTATTCTAATAGTCTCGAACTGAACCCACAATGTCTACAAGGTATTTCTGCATCACGGAGTGGATTAAAGAACAGAAATTTGTTGTCTTAGAATTATGGATGTTAGACTCCAAGATAAGGGGCCACGCTTTCTCTGAACGAAGGACAAATCTGTTGCAAGTTTCTCCTCTAGCCTTTGTGAGTTTCTTGGATTATGGCAGCCTAATTACAATCTTCACATAGCATTCCCTCTCTGGGAGGGTGGTGTCTCAATTCCCCATTTATGAAGATTTGAATCATCCTAGATTAGGAGCCCACCTACTCCAGTATGACCTTTACCATTTCTGGAAATCCTTATTTCCTAACAAGGTCAGATTCTGGAATAATAAAAGCACTCCATATCTCTTTGCTGAATATTATCACTATGGTCACCTTCTAAGTACTCATCTTGGAAAACTTTGCACTGATGCCAGCAGTGAGGTATGTACCACTGTATGTAAGGTATGTTTCTAGGATGAGTTCATGAACTTAATTATCCCATTTCATATAATGACAGCTACGATGGTGATTCTAAAAAAAGAGGTCCAAAACTACTTTGAAGGGTAGACTAGACCCTGGTGTCTGATGTAAGGGGAGTCTTCAAAGATGACCATAGTGATATCCGGTAATGAGGTATGGAGCGTTTGTTGTTGTTGCAGTTTGGGGGGGCCAGGTTTGAAGCCACCATCTCCAGTATATGAGGCCAGTGCCCTACTCCTTGAGCCACAGCCACTGCCCAGAGGTATGGAGCATTTTTCTAGATTGTGTTCATGAACTTAATTGTTCTCAAATACATATGTACACACAAACACAATTACCTAACTAAATATAACATATGCACATATATTTTTACAAATATATATGCGTGTATATATGCATTGTGGTTTTATAAACAGTTACTGATATGTTTATTTATGACCATTTTACCGGATACTTTCCAACAGCTGTGGGGTATTCCATTTTTAGATGCATCTTATTTTTAATCCTTTCTCCATTGAAAGATATTGTCTTTTCTAGTGTTTCAGTATTAATGTAATATTTGGACTAAGAATTCTGCAATAATTTTCAGTAATCTCTTGTTGCTTCCTTAAGTTAGATTTGTACAAGTAGAGTTATCACCTCTTTGTGGGAAATCATTTTAGGAATCTTGGCACAAGTTGGCAAATTACTTTCTTTTAACTATATGAGCAGTGCCATAAGAATAAGTTTTAAAATGGAACCCATGTTACTTTCTGGCTAAGAACCTAGACAGTGGATTTCTGTTACTCTTTAAACCATATTTCCCTTCATTTATTATTATATAGACACAAAAGGCCAGAGAATTTTTCTTCCTTTCCTTTGGTTTTTAGTTCTCCCTCCAAATAAATTTGAACAGATGGTCTTATGTGTTAAGCTGATTCTCTCTTGTGTGGTGTTTTGAAATCAATCACAAAAAGAGACCCTGCCAAATATAGATACAGAAATCTAATGCCTTAGACATATTACCAGAAAGGAAATAGTCCTCAAATTTGAAGAGAATTATTTCTTCTTCAAAGCTCTATGATGACTAGGTTCTCTATTTGTCCTTGATGTCCTTTAGCTGGGACCCTGCACTGTTACTGTAATCATGTGAGGGGGTCAGGCAGAATGTTCAATGGCCAACCAGATACATTTCCAAACCCATCACAAGAGTCTTCAAGACATTAAATAGCTCTGAGTATATCTTTCGTATAGTTGGTCTTTGGCATCAGCTTTTCTGTTTTCATGAAATAACATTTACATGAAAATTGGCATAATTTTGTCAAGTAAGTTCTTCAGATGTATTGTCAAACGTAATCTTTTCAGAGAGGACTTTTCTGACCACTGTTCATTTTTTTAGGGCTTTTTTTATTATTAAATCATAAACACATAGATCATGTATACATTAATACATGTATGGGGTACAATGTGCTGATTTCATATAAAATTAGGAGCATTTACATCACACTGGTTAATATAAACCTCATCTTGTTTACTTATTTCTTGTGTGAAGACATTTAGACATTTATACTCTATACTTAATAAACTGACAAGTACCCTGGCATTATGCACCATAGCTGTGATCCCAACATTCACCCTCCCCGAGCACTGTTCTAAGGCACAGTTCATTCTTGTCCTTTCTGTGTTCTGCTCCTTTTTCCCCAATATGATCTTCGAAAATATCATTCATTATTTATCACATAAATATTTATCGGGGTTTTTCCTATTACTAGAACATAAACTTTATGATTAACTTGTCTTTTATTTTCAGTGAAATGTCTTAATGTGAATTATCTATTATGTCATGCCAGGCACAGAGTAGTTCTTTGATATGGATATGATGCATGAATAAATGAGGTAATTAAGGAGAAAAGAAACACTTTCCGTGGGCCATTTACCAATAAATAATTACGAACTAATTATTGTGGCATTCTAAGTGATCCTGCAGACAAAACTCAGAGGAATATCCAAGAATATGCCAAGGCTCCTAAGAACAAAACTCAAGAATTTTGATACTCCAGTGAACTATTAACTTGCGATGCCATCTGAGATGTTGAATAGGGAGAGCCATTGATGCAGATAGACTATTGAAGGGGGCTTTCCCACACACAGGTGCTGGGAGGTAAAAGGAAGAGTATGTGTAGTCTGAGTTTCCATTGAATTTATTCACTTAGAAACAGTCTTTTGTGGACCCAAAAAATCTTACATATCTGTGACAGGTAGATCTATAGATACTTAATATTACAGGTATTGCAGTTTTGTCCCAATAATGTACCACTTCTCAATAGAACATACACACACACACACACACACACACACACATATATAAACATGCACCACACTGCATGCCTATGAATAATGAGACTCTCCTATCCCCATGATTGTTTCTCAAAATAATGAGTATTTTAAAGGCACACTTTATAGTTTTAATGGTTACCCATTTTATTTGTAAAAATATAACTTTCTTTCAGCAGTTATAATATAAAGCCATGGTCACCAGTTTGGAAATATTGAGAAGATAAACATTTTGACTAGACTATGACTCCAATAGCTCAGGTTGACACTATAATTTCAGACTAGTAAAACTGACTTCGCACTTCTCACATCACCTATTATAAGAGGAAAAAAAAATGTGTTGCTATAAGCCACTAAATTTGTAGTACTTTGTTACAGCAGCAATAGGAAATGAATGCACTTTCTGTTCCTGTATTCCAGTCACGTAACAAATAAATATAGTAAGTCAAGGAAATTGCAAATTAGTTGAAGAGATAATACATGAGTATATGTACAAACAAGCAGAAGGACAGAGGGCTAAAAATTGGTAGACATGATAAATGGTACAGACAAAATTAAAAGATGGTGATAACCATTGACAGTTAAGATTCCTTTTGCATTTAACATATGGACAGACATTGCCTAATGTAATTTACATAAAATATTCATAACAACTTTGCCAGAAAAACTGCAAGTATTTTTACTTTTCAGGTGAGGGACCTGAGATGAGAGAGGTTAATTATATCCCTTGGTCACTGAACTGTTAATAGAAAAAGTCAAGGATTTCAATCCTCATATACCTGCCCCCCAAGGCAAACCTATAAATTTCATAACTTCTGCTGGGTTCTAACATGATCATAAGTAGCTTTCTGAATGTGGTAGCAGCTCAGTAAGTCTTACATTGCATAAATAAATAAGGTAGTTAATAACAAAAGAAACACACTTTGGAGGGACCATCTACCACCAAATAATTTGAGATGGAAGGAAAGATATTAACAAGTCTGCCCAGTGGTATAAAAGTGGAATTTTTAACTCTTCATTTTAGCAGTGACCACAGTACTTTCTTTTGCCTGAAGTTGTTAAAGCTTAGCAAAGGAAGTGGATTAGAGATTTACATAGTTCATATTACAGCTGCCCACTAAGATTTGGAATGAGAACAAAATGAATTTGAAAAATATTAGGCTGTTGGAAATGATCTTGATCGTACCAGCTGAGCATTTCTAAGCAGAATTGATCCTGAAAGGAAAATTTCTTCCTCTAATTTTCATAATGGGAAAGTAAAGTGGAAAAAAATGATTTTATCCTGTTCAGACAAATTCCTAAAGCTTCCTTTTAGGACTTGAAAGAATTCATCATTCTGTTGTGTCAGCTGAATTTTCACAGCTTGCGTGTATAATCACTTCTGGGACAAATACGAATGCTGGTGAAGACACTGAAAACAAATAAAATTAATACGAAATACAGTTACTTTTCAACAAGATACTATTAAAGTGAATAGCAAAAGATGACTTATAACTCATGCAAGACTAGAAACAATAAGCTACTGGAAACCAAAACTTGGCCCAATGCTTTAGGGATTTGCTTCCATTTTTAACAAAAGGTGGAAATTTGTCCAGATGGAACACTGAGAAGGATCAGTAACCAACAGCTTCTATGGCTGGTATGTTCAGTAGCAGAAGATGAATAATTAGTACCTCAGGGGGAAAAAAGGAATCTAGCTTTTTTGCTTTAGCAAGTCTGTACACAACAACTTAAAAATCAGAAATTGTAGAAAGAAAAAGAAACCCATCATTTTACATTCAATTCTATTCTTTATTAAAATTTATTTTTTCAGGAATTAAAGTAACCGACCGATTGGGATTAATTTTAATTAAAGTGTTAGGGAAAAAGAATGTGTGATGCACTATGGTTGACTGTGAGAACATAATTCTATACCTACGATCACAGGTATACGTTACATATCCATATATACACTCATAAACACTAAAACATTTTTCTTAAATTGTTGAGAGCAGAACAATTTTTAGTAATATTTGTAATATAGCCCAAACACTGCTGTGTATATTGACTTTGTGTATGTTTAGAAATAAAAATTAATTGATTAAAACTGAACAAAAATGTTGATTGAATCAAATATTTTTCCACTGATAGAGATGTGAATTCCTACCTAAAGAGTAGTGGTGATTTTCTCAGGCCTTCACAGCTCAGATTCCAGCATAAGGACAATGTTGTTAAAGGAATTGCAAAGTGTACCGACCGAGTTGATATCTCTTGCTTTGCTGTTTTGTCATTAAAATTTTGATGTTATCTGTGGCTATTGGGCTTTTCAATGATAACACTAAGTGCTTGGTGTTCACACTTCTGAATCATATTTTTGTGGTGCAGGTAGAATACCCATGAATTTTGTTTGAATCAGTAATGAACAATTCAGTTGTGTTGACCACCAAGTCCAGCAACACATTTGGTTGTCTGTTCATAAATCAGGGTAAAATCCCTTTCCTCTTAAAATAGACTGAGGTGACCATGACATTAATTTTAGAATCCTTTGAGAGGCTACTGAGTGATGTTACCTTTCAAACTCTACATGCTGACCTGCAAATATGTTCATGAGAGGTGAGAGATTTTCTAAACATTGAAGATAAAAGAATGAGACTACAAAATCTCTAATAAAGTGTCATCAGATTGAAAAATTAAAGTAGTTGGATGATTACTTGAATGATGATTTAAGTAGAATTATGACTGAATTATTCAGGTCAAACTATGGTCAGCATGGTATGGTACATTGTTTGAATGTCAGTCGAATGCTAGTGTTGGAGACCCCCACCCAATACTGTTTTGAAAAATGGGAGTTAAAATTGTTGCTTACTTCTATAATAACTGTTCACATTGCTTTTCATCTCTTGAACTGTTTGAGCTTTCTTGTGTGTTTTCCTCAAATTTAAATGATACACAAGAACAAAATTGATATTGTATTTGTTTTTGCCTTTTCCTATGTGCTGTCTAACAGGTATCTGAAAATCTTATCACTTAAGAATCACTTCATAAACTTTCACTGATTATCATTATGTGCTCATGGGGTGAGTAGTGGATACTTGGAGATCATCTCCCACGGTCATTTCTAGTAAGCCTTTGCTGAGTAATGAATGCACACTAGACCCCCAGTACATGTTAGGATGCTCTAGATATCACCTAGGTCAGATAGCTATTACATGGATGATTTTTTGATTACTATGATCTTCGATAATTTGATTACTATAATTCTTTGATAATCTTGTGTTGTTTAAAGTCCTGGGCTAAAAAGAATTCTAAGCTATGTTTCTAATTAGTGAGAAAAGGTATTGGTAGAAATCAGTGTTATTTAACTAAGAATTGAGACTGAGGGTTCTGACTTGGTTATTAGTTACGTGACATTCAGTTTTATACCAAGCAATATTTTTTTCTCATAGATATGGAATAATTATAAGCACCTTACATTCTTCCTTTAATATTTTCCTTCATATGCTAGACATGTTACATCATAAAGCAAGAGTTTGAAAACAGAAGGAAATTTATCTTATTTTTAGGATTGACTACCTATGAAAATAAAAAACAGATCATTATTAAAGTTCAGTTTATTCAATCCTATAAAATTAAAAATGATACATTTCTGGCTTGGCCCCTATATCTTAGCAAGACTAGGGCGCCAGCCACATACCCCAGGGCTGGCGGGTTCGAACCCAGCCCAGGCCTGCTAAACAACAATGACAAGAACACCAACAACAAAATAGCCAGGCACTGTGGTGTGTACCTGTAGTCCCAGCTACTTGGGAGGATGGGGCAAGAGCATCACTTAAGCCCATGAGTTTGAGGTTGCTGTGAGCTGTGACACCCTAGCACTCTAACAAGGGTGACATAGTGAGACTTTGTCAAAAAAAAAAAAGAAAGACAGAAATAAATTTTTACACAAGTAGCACTTGTATAGAATTTCCCAACTTAATACTGGAAGGAAGAAAATATTTCAAATATGACATACAAAGAAATAATATTAAAATGTACATATAATATTGAATAAAAATGAATCTTTCAATAGGAAAAAGATATAAATGATATGATCTGATATAACAGATCATAAATGATATGACAGGATAACATAATATCGTTCCTCATAATCATCTTAGAAAAACATAAAATACCTAGTGTTGTTGCTAAGGAAGTTAATAAGGGCCTTTAACTTCTGAGTTAATAAAAATCTATAAGGCTTTCATAGAGGAATATTGAACTAATTCAATTTAAGTTAAAAATCAAAATAAAAACTATATATGCCATCTTATTTAGCAGTTGAACTTCCAGCCATCATTTTTAAAGATATAGTTTCTATATATGGAAAGTTTGTGAATAGGAATTTTCTTTTCAGCCTCATTTTATTAAAAAAAATTTTTAAACAGTAAAATTTCATTAGTTGATGACTAGTGAAATAAACTTGAGGGCTCCAGCACTGTGAAATATTCCATGTAATTAATACAAAGAATGATGGGTAGTGATGGATGTTTTAATTGGGTTTATTATTGTAAACATCACACACACACACTATGTATACACACATACATATACAGAGAGTCCTCATGCTATAGACCTTGAATACATAGAACATTTGTCAGTGAATTATTTTTTAAAAGACATGAACATTACTGCCACTAATGAAGGATGATTGTTAAGCTATAATGCAAAATAGTAACTTAAAAATTTATTTGGTGGCTCGGCACCTGTGGCTCAATCGGCTAAGGCGCCAGCCACATACACCTAAGGTGGCGGGTTCGAATCCCCAGCCCGGGCCCGCCAAACAACAATGATGGCTGCAACCAAAAAATGGCCGGGCGTTGTGGCGGGCGCCTG
>CAUYQV010097908.1:0-26041 GCA_963574575.1 Galagoides demidoff | reverse complement strand
AATGGCAGGTCAATTTTTAGTTCTCTAAGTGTTCTCCAGCTGTCTTTCCAAAAGGAACGTATTAGTTTGCATTCCCACCAGCAATGTTGAAGTGTTCCCTTTTCTCCACATCCACGCCAGCAACTCTGGTTTTGGGATTTTGTGATATGGGCTAATCTTACTGGAGTTAGATGATATCTCAAGGTAGTTTTGATTTGCATTTCTCTGAAGATTAAGGATGATGAGCATTTTTTCATATATCTATCCTTTGCCCACCCTGCGATGGGATCGCTTTTTTTTTTTTTTTTTGCAAATGTGTTTGAGTTCTCTATGGATTCTCTTTATTAAACCTTTGTCAGGGACATAGCCTTCAAATATTTTCTCCCACTCTGAGGGCTGTATGCTTGCTTTACTTACTGTGTTCTTGGCTGTGCAAAAGCTTTTTAATCTGATGAGGTCCCAGTAGTGTATTTTTGATGTTGCTTCAATTGCCTGGGGGTTCCTCCTCATAAAATTTTTGCCCAGGCCGATTTCTTCAAGTGTTTTCCCTACACTTTCTTCTAGTATTTTTATGGTTTCATGTGTTAAATTTAAGTCCTTAATCCAGTGAGAATCTATCTTAGTTAATGGTGAAAGGTGTGGATCAAGTTTCAGTCTTCTACAAATTGCCAGCTAGTTTGCCCAGCACCATTTGTTAAAAAGGTAATCTTTTCCCTACTCAATGTTTTTAATTGGTTTGTCAAAGATGAGGTAACGGTAGGTAGCTGGATTCATCTGTTGGCTTTCTATTCTGTCCATACATCTACCTCTCTGTTTTTGTGCCAATACCATACTGTTTTAATCACTATCAATTTATAGTACAGTCTGAGGTCTGGTAGCATGATTCTTCCTGCTTTGTTTTTATTCCTGAGTAATGTCTTGGCTATTCAAGGTTTTTTTCTTATTCCATATAAAATGAAGTATTATTTTCACAAGATCTTTAAAGTATGACAGTGGAACTTTAATGGGGATTGCATTAAAATTGTATATTGCTTTGGGTAACATGGACATTTTAACAATGTTGATTCTTCCTAGACATGAGCATGGTATATTTTTCCATTTGTTAACATTTTTGGCTATTTCTTTTCTTAGAGTTTCATAGTTCTCTTTATAGAGATCTTTCACATTCTTTGTTAAGTATACTCCCAAATATTTCATCTTCTTTGGCACTACTTTAAATGGGATAGAGTCCTTGACTGTTTTTTCAGCTTGGCTGCTGTTGGTATATATAAAGGCTACAGATTTATGAGTGTTGATTTTTATATCCACTATATTCCTTGATCACTTTTAAGAGTTTTCCTTCAGATTGTCATATTTCTGGGAATAAAGTTTCTTGTAATATTCATTGAGGATTTTTTGAATTTCTAGTGGGTCTGTTGTTATTTCATCTTTACCATTTCTGATTGATGAGATTAGAGATTTTACTCTTTTTTTCCTGGTTAGGTTGGCCAAAGGTTTATCTATTGTATTAACCTTTTCAGAAAACCAACTTTTTGATTTATTGATCTGTTCTATAATCCTTTTGTTTTCTATTTTATTTAATTCTGCTCTAATTTTGGTTATTTCTTTTCTTCTGCTGGGTTTGGGATTAGACTGTTCTTCCTTTTCTAGTTGCTTGAGATGTCCCATTAAGTTGTTAACTTCCTCTTTTTCTGTTCTCTTGGGAAGGCTTGCAGAGCTATAAATTTCCCTCTTAGGACTGCCTTTGCAGTATCCCAGAGGTTCTGACAACTCGTGTCTTCATTGTCATCTTGTTCTAAAAATTTGGTAATTTCCTTCTTGATCTCATATCTGACCCATCTGTCATTTAGCATAAGGTTATTTAGCTTCCATGTTTTTGTATGAGACTCCAGATTCCTGTTGTTACTGAGTTCAAATTTTATTCCATGATGGTCTGAGAAGATGCATGAAATAATTTCTATTCTTTTAAATTTACTTAGGTTAGACTTATGGCCTAAGATGTGATTGATTTTGGAGTATGTTCCATGGACTGAAGAGTAAAACATGTATTCAGATTTGTTTGGATGAAATGTTCTGTAGATGTCAGTTAGGTCCAAAAGCTGAATAGTTAAATTTAAATCTAAAATTTCCTTGCTGAGCTTCTTATTGGAGGATCGATCCAACACTGCCAAAGGAGTGTTAAAATCTCCGACTATGATAGAGCTGGGAGAGATCAAGTTGCTCATGCCTGTTAGGGTATCTCTTATAAATTGAGGTGCATTCTGGTTGGGTGCATAGATATTGATAATTGAAATCTCATCATCTTGAGTATTACCCTATTTATTTTTTGTTTAAGGTTAAGTCAGTGATTTTAAAAGATGTAGCATATTTACTCCAAATTCCTTGACTTGATCTTTACACATTCCAACATATAATAAATACATGTATTTTATAAATATGTCAAATGTTATGTATCAATATGATACCACCAATGATGTGTTAGATATAAAAATCTTCTTGCCTATTATATTTGCATCATGTTAAACTTCTGTGTTTGCCATACATTTAATATATTTTAAAAAGTTGTTTGTGTGTTACATGGATAAATTCTGTAAAAAAAATTATAAAAATTATGAAGTTTGTAGAAATATGAGCCTTTTAAAAGGATTTTGTGAAAGTAGCAAGCCTATGTTTGTGGCTCAGAGGAGAGCTAAGCTGAAATTTGGACAGTGTCTGTTCCCTTAGCTAAAATATTTTATATTTTCAGAAGATATATGTCTTACCTACATTTTATAGTTAAGAGCTTAAGAAGTTGTTGTTGTTCTTGTTGTTTTTTTCCAGTATGTAAGTAGAGTGCCTATCAGTTAACAGTCGGGAAATGTAATGGGAATTGCTCTGATATTTATAACATTTTAAAATATTATAGTAGCAAGCTGGATAATATTGCATTTTAATTTTTCATGTCTTTAAAATTGTTTTGACTTGCCTACAATTTGAATTATATTTTGTCCACATTTACCTTTTATAGCTAAAAGTTTTAGTTCATGCTTAAAATAATCTCATTTGGTTCTCACACTTTCTTCATTGGATTATAGCAGGTTTTAAGGGTAAATCAGGCCCACTGCAATTTACATATTGTGATTTTTATCAAGTCGAGGTGATATTTCATGGAGGTGAGATGTATAGCAAGATGTGACTGTGCTTTAAATTGATCTTTGAAGTGCTGAACAACTTTTATCTATTGCGACACTGTGGATACGTTCTCACCTTTCCTGTTCTTTGTAATTTCTGTCACATTTTTCTGAGTGAAAGAAAAGTTTCTCAGCACAACTGTACTTAGTGACAAGTTCTTGATTTGCCTACAAGTTAAATCATTAATAGAATGCCTGTTAGATAGAGTATATGGTAATAAAATGAAATTATAATTATAGCAGCTATCACCTAGTCTGTACTTTTGTATATCAGACTCTCTTTATGAAATGATTTACATGAATTATTTTATTTAATCTTCATACTTAAACCTGCTGTGTGGAAGGAGAAGTTGAGGGATAAACTTGTGAGGATGAATGGAGATAATACCCAACTCACATTGATAAGATGGGATGGAAGTAGGATACGTACCTAGATTTTGCCTGCTGCCAAAGCTCATGTGCTTAAAGACTGCATCCACCTCCATAAAACTAATTTCCTTGGAAGTCTATCTTCCTTAGCCAGCTAGAAATTTTAATGAGTCCTATGTCCCAAT
Organism: Galagoides demidoff; assembly: GCA_963574575.1. NCBI lineage: Eukaryota > Metazoa > Chordata > Mammalia > Primates > Galagidae > Galagoides > Galagoides demidoff. Next base: position 22,338 of record CAUYQV010097908.1, on the reverse strand, counting down.
CAATCACCTGGGATAGACCACAAAATGACTCTAATGCTTTGAACCTTTTTGATGCCTTTGTTATTTATTAGCATACACTTTAAAGAGAATTAGGAAAAAAACCCAATGACAGTAAAAACAAAATGCCCTTCTTGAAAAACTTTACTAAGAAGAATGTGTTTCAGCTCTATCCAAGTAAACACAAAAGATATAAAGTCTCCATCTTTTCTTATGGCAGAATAATACTCCATGGTATACATAGACCAGTTTCTTAATCCATTCATGGGTTGCTAGGCACTTGGGTTACTTCCGCGTCTTGACAATTTTGAATTGAGCTGCAATTAACATTACAAATGCCAGTTTATTTTGTCATTTGATTTCTTTCTTTTTTTTTTTATTTTAAAGATGGGTCTTTGCAGTCCCACCAACTGTAAAAGCATTTCCCTCTCTCCACATCTGCACTAATTCGTAGCTTTGGGACTTTGTGACATGGGCTGATCTTACTGGTGTTAAGTGATGTCTCAGGGTAGTTTTGATTGGTATTTCTCTGATAATTAGGGATACTGAGCATTTTTTCATGTTTGTTAGCCATTCATCTGTCTTCCTCAGAGAAGGTTCTGTTCATGTCTCTTGCCCAGTGATAGATGGGACTGTTCGCTTTTTTTGGTTGATTAATTTGAGTTCTCTATATCTCCTGGTTATCAAGCGTTTGTCAGATCCATAACATACAAGTATCTTTTCCCATTCTGAAGGTTGCCTATTTGCTTTAAATGTTGTGTCCTTAGTTTTGCAGAAGATCTTCAGTTTAATTAAGACCCATTTGTTCGTTTTTCTTGTTGCAATTGCCATAGAAGTCTTCTTCAAAGAATCTTTCCCTGGGCTGACATCCTCATAAGTTTTTCCCATACTTTCTTCTGTGATTTTTATCATTTTATGTCTTAGGTCTAAATCTTTTATACATTTCAAATCAATTTTTGTAAGTGGTGAAAGGTGTCAGTCCAGTTTCAGTCTTGTACTTGTGGTTATCCAGTTCTTCTACCATCATTTATTGAATAGGGATTCTTTCCCCAGTGTATGGAGAATCCTCAAAGAAGTCAAATTAGATCTTCCATCTAACCCCACGATCCCACTACTAGACAACCACACAGAAGAAAAAAAAATCATCTTATTATAAAGATTTTTGTACTATTTATCATAGCTTAATTTACAATCACCAAGATGTGGAAGCAGCCTAAATGCCCATTAACTCAGGAGTGGATTAACAAACTTTGGTATATGTATACCACAGAATACTACTCAGACATAAAGAAGATGGAGACTTTACATCATTTGTATTGACCTGGATGGAGTTGAAACACATTCTTCTCAATAAAGTATCTCAAGAATGGAAAAGCAAATATCCAATGTACTCAGTACTAATGTGAAATTAGTAGACAATCTAATTCATGACCACATGAGAAAAACTCATTTCAATTCAAGTTGGTGGAGGTAGAATGAGAGAGGGGGAAGAGAGAGGAAGGGCTTGGGGTGCTGCTACTTACTGGGCACAATGTAGAAGTGTATGGCATACCTTTTGGGTGCAGGACACAACTACAAGAGGGACTCTACCTAACAAATTCAAGTATTGTGACCTGATTGTTTGTGCCCTCACATTTATTTAACCTGAAATTAAAAAAAAAAATGAATAAAGGTGGGTACTACTCTGTTGCCTAGGCTGGAGTGCAGTGGCTATTCATAGATACAAACATAGCACATTACAGCCTTGAACACCTGGGCTTAAATTATCCTCCTGTCTGCCTCAGTCTTCTGAGAAGCTCATACTACAGGCATGAGCTACTATACCAGGCTTGTTTGCTTTTTAAAAAATTGGCAGAGATTTATGGAATTCATTTAATTTTTAAAACATCTTAGCTGTTATTCTAACAAAGTCTTTCCTTAGGGATTGTGGCTCTGGGGACAAATCGTGCTGTGTGTCCTAGTCTCTCTAGAACTCACATTTTCCATCAATCTACTCTAGCCACAGAAGCATGTCCTGGAGGACACAGACTTTTTCCTTTATCAGGGCCTTCAAGTCAACCCTTCTGTGCTTAGAACTCTCTTCCTCTGATACTTGCAAAGCCAGGATTCTTCCTGGTCTTCAAATTTCAGCTTAAATGCTATCTCATCCCAAAGTCCCTATCTGACCCACAAACTGATGTGCAACTATTACTTACTATCACCTCTCCCTCACACTCTTAATGTCTGCTGTCCATTTGTTGTCTTTATCCCCTGTTAGATCCTAAGCTCCTTGAGCCATGTCTGTCTTATTGCATCCCTAGCACTGAGCAGAATTGCATGCAGTAAATATTTGAGAAATGAATGAATGAATTAATAGGAGAGCTTTGAGAAGGAAAAGAAATAGTTAAAAGGAATAAAAGGTAGTAAAGTAACTTTTAAATCATAGTCTGAGCAGAGCTAATTATGATTACCAACAGCAAGGGAAAGGGGCAGCCATTTGTCTTTAACATGAAAAATCCCAGATTTGAAACTAAACAAGGGGTCCCTAGCTTCATCCTCTGAGAAACAGCTCTATCCATGGTCACTTCTTTAAATAAGGCAAGGTCCTGATTCAAATTCCAGGCTTTATATGTGCTGTGTCCCAGAGAAGGCTGATTGTGCTTTGCCATAGAAAATGAAGATGGTTTGTGGCACTTAATGCATTCTAGTTTGTCTCTATTTTATTCCTCCAAGACTGCAAAATTCAAAATAAATGACATGTTTTAAAGTACTTTTCTTTATTTCAAAAAATGCTATCATTAGAGTTAAAATTTAAGTTTATGCTGTTCACATTACTCTATTGCATTAAAGAGTTCAGAGCTATATAGGTTTAGAGAGGAAAACATAATTAAATATAAATAACAGATGCCAGGGAACAAAGGTTAAAAAGAGGAAATGTTCAATTATAATCGCAATAAAGCAAAAAATAATAGACATGAAGTAAATCTTCATCTACCACAAAATTCCAACTTTAAAGGCTGGGTTGGAAAAAACACAGAAATGAGAATTATGGAAAATAGATTGCCAAAAAATATGGAAATCATATTATTGTTTTAAGGAAATCATATAAGGAGAAAATTAGGAATTTGGGGGAGGTTAAACCAGTGTCTCTACAAGCAGGTGAGAACGGAGAAAGTGCAGAGAGAAGACTTCTTTATCTGAAAGTGCTGGGCCCCGGAATATGGCACTTCCACACGAGTCCACTTAAAATGTGAACAAACGGGGCAGGAGTGACGGCTCACACTGTAATCCTGGAGCATGGAGAGTGGAGGTGAGTGGATTGCCTCAGTTTAGGAGTTCGAGCCTGAGCAAAGAGCATGACCCTATCTCTACTAAAAGTAGGAAAAAAACCACCCCAAACTAGATGAGCATGGTGGCACATGCCTGTAGTCCCAGCTACTCAGAAGGCTGAGGCAAGAGGATGGCTTGAACCTGGGATGCTGAGATTGCTATGAGTTATGATGATACCACAGCACCCTACCCAGGGTGGCACAGTGAGACTCTGTTTCCAAAAAGAAAAAAGCAAACAAAGAAAAATCCCAAGATATGAATAAACTTTTCCAGGTAAATAGCTAAAAAAGAAAAAAAAATTGATTGGGATTTTATCTTAAGAATCAAAACAAAATTATGAAACTTTTTTCCTCTGAAACCTATATGGGTTTTCTTTTTGTTTGAAACCTTTGTTTTGTCTGTTACTTGTTCTAACCTCCCCAAAGGTCATATGTCCATGACTTTACATATAGTTCTGGCAGGCTTCAATGGGCTTTCTACAATCCTGGATCTTTTGTTAGATTTCCAGTTCCACTTTTCAATAGATATACATTGCACTTTGGCTATTTGGAGCAATTAACAAGAGGTTGATTAGAAAGATTTTGGACTGGAACAAAACTGAAGGTGGGGGGAACTAATTTTCAAAGGTCCATGGATTAGTGCATATTTTCAGTTACGACAACTTGCTTCTCCATGCCAGTCCTTGACTGAGGGCACTTGGAAAACTCACGCTCAGACCTTAGGGACTCTTATAATTTGTTCTTCCCCCAAATCTTCCTCCATAAGTGCTGGAAATCCTTCTACTGAGAAATGACTGGGTGGCTGGATAGGTTCAAAACTATCTTGATTGGCTACAATAGCAATCTAAATTCAGAAAATTATTATTTGATTCATATATTAATTTCCTAGAGTTAACTAGAAAGGGAAATTTCTGCATAGGGGAAAATGACTATGTTCACAATTTATCTGCCAAGGGCAGTCTTTTAGATTGATTCTCTCATTGGTTTAGCTTCCATGGCCTGGGAATTAAACCCCCTACTATGCACAATTTACGAGGGTAGTTTCACTGCAAGCTATTCTGTGACATGTCTGGAGAGGATAGAAAATAAAATTTTAAGCAGTTTAGCACAAGTCTTTGGGAATTTGATTTTAGGTTATTTTCAACATTTAATTTACTTCAGTACATATATTTTTCAATTTAAGAACAAGGAGTTCGGTTTTATGCCTAGCTATTTAGTTTCAGGAAGATATTGAATACTTTTGCCTTGATGTAGGGAAAACAGTTCAAAGGAAATGAATATCTTTTCATAAAGTTTATGAAATTTTATGAAGTTTTTTCAATTTCATTATTAGGTAAATGGTAAATAAAAGTGTTCAGCCTTATTTATATCTCAGCTGAAAGAATACTAATTTTATAATTTGTCCCTTTGATTCTATAGATTTAATAAGATGTCAAGACATAAAAATGTTAACTTGACCTGGGTTCCTAAAATGAATTTCATGACTCTTAAACTTCTGGCATATATATAGACATGTATGTACAGTTTGACAATTAAGTTTGTGAACTGTCCTAGAAAAAGTGCTCCATACCTCATTGCTGAATGTCACTACAGTCACTTTTGAAGTACTCCCCTTGGGAAGCTATGCACTGATGGCAGTGCTTAGTCCACCCTTCAAAGCAATTTTGAAATTTTTTCTGGAATGGCCATCAGAGGCGTCCTTGTATGCAGTCTGACAATTAAGCTTTTGAACTTGCCTCTGTGAGCTTATGTTGACAGCTCTGTACACACAACCCAGTAAGAGTTCATAACCTTGATATATCAGTGTCTCATCTTGCTGAATGGTGTTCATTATTGTCATTGTGTGATTTTGCATGTTGTACAATGACAGTTCTGATGGTTGTTATGGAAAAGTAGTTCTAAAATTGCTTTGAAGGGTGAGCTAGGTGCTGGCATCAGTGTACAGCTTCTCAAAGAGAGTACTTTGAAGATGACTGCAGTGATATTCAGCAATAAGGTCTGTAGATTTTTTAGGATGAGTTCACAAACTTAATGGTCATACCTGGTATATTATCAACTTGTAGGAAGAAATAATCCCAATTTATTAGTTTGGATATGGTGAAGGAGTCATTTTTAAGTCGTATGATTAATATTAATGATGGAGTTAATATAGGACCTTAATTTTTGTGGGGTTTTGTCAATTTTTTTTCCTTATTGTACTCAGAGAGTAGCTATTGTTTACTTCTTTGCTGAGTCTTCTGCTGTGCCAGCTGCCATCCACAAGCTTACTGGAGAACAGATTCTAAATGTAGATGTAAAGGAAGCAGTCCGTATGACAGGGAACATTTTTTTCCTGCTTGTTCTTAGGAAAGCTATGTAGTGTCATAGAAAGAATGTGGTCTTTGGAATCTGACAGACTCTTGCTTAAACCTTACCCTTTCATTACTAGCTGTATGTAAACAAAGGAACTAGGCCTATACTATCCCTATAAAGTAGGGATAATGATATCTGCCTTACAAGATTGTTGCAAAGGTTAGAAATAAAACAAGGGGTCTTCAATGAGTTAATGGAAAATGTGTGTTATGGAAACCTATCCATGGAGTTTAAATTTTTTTTTTTTTGCATCAGAATAAACTGGTATCAATGTTGTAACAAGTCTGAGCAAGATCTAGTTTGAGATGCTAAGAAAGGTATCAGTTTGGAAAGAACCTTTATCAAAGAAATATGATTTCTGCTGAAAGTGAAGCAAGGACAATCATCAAGTTTATGATGGTGCAGGGGGTGAAAGAAAGGTTAAATCATTCATGCTTTACATGTCAACTGGTTCATCTCATACAATTCTGAATGAAAAATTCAAGTTGAGCAAACTTTTCCTTTAATGGGTACCAAACTCATCATGCCCAGATCAGATGCAGATTAGATCAGAGCTTTCAAGGGAAATTTTAAACAACATCTTGTGAAGCATTTCCTCGAAGAATTCTAACAGGAGATGAAATGTGTCTTTACCAATACAACCCTGAAGACAAAGCACAATCAAACCAATGGCTACCAAGAGGTGGAAGTGGTCCACTCAAAGCAAAAAAAAAGAATGGTCAAGAGCAAAGGTCATGTAAACAGTTTTTGGAATGCTCAAAGCATTTTACTTGTTAACTTTCTGGAGTGCCTGAGAACCACAGCATCTGCTTATTATGAGAGTGTTTAAGGAATGCTAGCCGAAGATTTAGTAGAAAAATACTTTGGAAAATTTCTCTAGAGAGCTTTTCTTTACCACAACAATGCTTTTGCTCATTTATTTTAGCAAACAAGGACAATTTTGTGAGTTTTGATGGGAAATCATTAGGCATTCACCTTATAGTCCTGATTTGGCTCCTTCTAACTTCTTTTTGCTTCTTAATTTTGAAAAATTTTAAAAGGATACTCACTTTTCTTCAGTTAATAATGTAAAAACAACTATATTAGCTTTGTTAAAATCTCAGAACTCTCAGTTTTTGAGGGATACACAAAATGGCTGGTATTCTTGATTATAAAAGAGTCTTGAACTTGAATGGCATTCATATTGAGAAAGTTTATATTTTTATTTTTGTCTTTTAATTCCATTTTTGATGATGTTTTTGAAGTCTCCTTATACACATTAAATACTTAGAAGGTTTACAATAAATGGTGACTATTATTATTTTTTGCTATGTTGAAAGGAACTGTTCAATACAGACATCCCTTTGGTAAGAATGAATGGGAAATGCAATACCTGGTGGGCAGGTTTCCTGGTTGATAGCTGCTAGGCTGTATAGAAACAGTGATATAATTAAAATGACTTGGCTTCAAGGTCTTGACATGGAACTTTCCTCCAGATAATCCTACTGATTTCAGATTTCATTTCTCAACTCTGGCTGACTATCAGGATAGTTGGAGGAACTATTTGGTGTCGTCCCAAAACTGAATTAGAAACTCCAGATCCAGGGTTATATCTGAGGGTAGAAAATCTGAACTTTTAAAAACCTGCCAAGATGATTCTGATAATCAGTCAGCTTTGGAAACTAATTTTTAAGATTCAGACCCAGATTTTCCAGATCAACTTTAGGCATCATTAGGTGAGTAGCTATACATTATTCTTAAGACCTCCCCAATTTTTTTGTAACTATTATACTTTCCCCTCTGAACAAAGTTAACATAATTCCTTAATATTATCTAAAATCCAATCCATGTTTGTCTTGCCTAAATTATCTCTAAAATATTTTATTATTTTTTTTTTGTTTTAATCCATATTCAAAAAAAGGCCCATACATTGCATTTGGTTGATATATTCCTTAAGTTTTTCTTTTTCTTTTTTTTTTAAGATCATTGATTTGTTTGAGACACTGTGTCATTTACACTATAGAGCATTTTGTAATTTGGATTTAACTGTCTTCTCATTGTGTCATTTAACTTGTTGCTCTATCTTTGCATTTTCTGTAAAATGGTAATTTCATGTAAAGACTTTATTAGATTCAGGTTCAATTTATTTTCAGATTATATATTTTTAATATATTCCAATTCATTGTACTAATCATTCTTTTCAATGAAAATTGTACCATCTTAGGTCTGTGGGAAATCCTTTATACTGGCTCTAGTGTCCTTTGATACAATCTAATGTCTTTGTTTGCTAGTACAATAAGATATCCCAGAATCATCTTGCTGAGTATCTACAGCATGATTCATTGGAGGAGGCTTGTTTCAGTTCAGTGAGGAATGGTGTTAGAGGTCATAATCTGAGTGATAAGAGTTCATTGAGCTTCTACACTATCATTGCATTGCAGAAGGTGGAGTTAAGAAATACATACTTAAAATAAATCATGGGTTTAGACTGACATTTCCAATCCAAATTTAAGATTACTGAAGTTTTTCTTAATTTGCTTGATTTTAGACTTATATTTCTTTAGTCTTATACTGAAAATTTGAAGCCATTTATTCTAATCTGTATAGTTAGGGCCTAGGTCTGTCTGCTCTCACATCTGTTCTTCACCTGCTCCCTGGCCTGCCTTTTACTGAAGGGGGATGACCCTCTACTGAAGTCTGCATTTTTCTGGTTCTCTTGTCAACTGGTTTCCAGTTGGTCTTTGTCGCTGGTAGGAGATAAGTGGATGGGAAGGAGAAAAATTTCACATTATTTCTTCACTTCTGTCTGCCTTGGGAATCATCTCTGGCACTGGCTATTTCTCCTCCGAGCCTCAGCTCTGGTTTCCTGGCTTGCCATGGTTTCAGCCTTCACTGGGTGACTGTGGCCCTTGATCTGGTTGTGTATCTCACCCTTTCTCTCTGACTTAGGTAGTGACTTCTTTTTGGCACTATTCTCTGGGTTTCCTCACTGTTCACTGAGTTTTCGGCTCTTCTGTCACCCATGTAACTAATTTCCTATATTATATAGTCTTTCTGTTTTAAATATTCAGGTCATTTCTACTATTTGCTTAGATTCTGATGGGATAGTGTTGCTTAATCATTTGACATTTTGTTTTAACAACAAAATGTTGTGAATTTTTAACTGCTTGGAGCTTGCAAACTGAATCCTGGCAGTCATCATCATTATCACAAGTCATTTATCAACCATCACACAGTGTGTATCATGTCATACATTTAAAGTTCAACTGTTAGATTCTGTCTAATTATACTTCCTTTCTGGCTTCTGAATTTGTCATCCCCACTGCTATCACCCCACTTCAGGCCATTATGACAGCCTTCTTAAATATTGCAATAACTTCACAACTCTTTCTACACCTCCAGTTTCTCTATTCTACTGTCTATTTTAATATATGCAGGCAGAGTTATTTTTATAAAGTACAGCTATGATAATGTTGCACCATCGCTAAGAAAGAAAATCTACCATGGCTCTCTATCAACTATGAAATTAAGCATAAACTTTTTGCACTGGTCTTCAACGTTCTCCACAAAATATCCCAAACTCACCTCTATGCTGAGTCTATATTCATACAGTCATACTTCAGCCTATTGATCCATTAATGTGGGAAATCTTTGGAAGCAAGAAAGATATCCCTACCTTTGCCAAAGAGGATATGTTGTTTGGAATGTTTAACCAAGTTAAACTGTGCTAAAAGATAGTAAGCAAATTTGGGTGTCACCATCATAGAAATGATTCCTTCTGCATTTATTAGGTGGAATTCTTCTATAAAGAATTTTCCCTCACTTGCTAGGTGATTACTCTGAACTACTAAAAAGGCATGTTGAAATATTTGATTTTTCTCCTTTTACTATCAAATTTTCCTGGTAATGGATTTGTGCCTAAGCATGTTATAATCGATACCGAGGCATTTTTAGTACTATTTAACATTATGAATGCATAAATCATTGTATATTTCATTTGTCTGTATTCATTTAAGTTCTTCTAGATGCGCATCGCCCCATCCTGCTTAATGAGTCCATCTCTTTTAGATTTTAAAACAGATATTACTAGGAATAAGTCCTTAAAGATAAAATGACATTTATATTTTATAGGCTTGTTTATTCTACTTTGAGTTCTGGGTCCCTCTGGACTCATTTTAGAAGCAAAATGTTAGTGATTAAAGAAGCTACTTACTCTCAGAGAAGGTCGTCGTTGACACTTTATTTTATTGTCACTGTGGGCTCACTTGGTTCTTTGTCATAGGCACTATTAATTCATTTATTCATGTTTGTTGAACCTTTTAATACTAGGTACTGGGGGGATATGGTAGTTAATAATATGAGCATGGCTATATTCCTGTGAAGTTCAAATCCAACTGGAGATGTAGACATTGAACAATAAATTATGAAAATAATGATATAATACAATTCCCAATGGAAGCAGGTATAAAGAAAAGAAAACTCAGAATGTTATAAGAATCTTTGTCAGGGGGCTCTGACTTGCTGGAAGATGAGGCAAAGAGGGCAGGCCTGGGGACACGATGTTTAAGCAGAAATCTGAAGGCTGAGCAAGGATTTAGGTGATGTGTATATTTAAGTAGAGAACACAGCATGTGAGAAGGTCTTAAACAGAGAAGAAACAGAGTCTCTTCAAGGACTGAAGAAAAAAGCTACTGTGGTTGGAGTATGGAGACCTAGAGGATAAATGAATAGTTTGGAGAGGCATGTAAAGGCCAGGCCATATAAGGCCCTCTCTGTCATAGTAAGGACTGCACAATTTTCAGAGGGCTGTTACAATCAGATCTGCACTCAGCTGGCCTGTGGGAAAATACACTGGACAGGCACAAGTGTGCTTGCTGAGATGTCACAATAGATCTGGGTGCGAGAATGAGGTGTAGACCTATAGAGTGCAGGTGTGAATGTAATTTGTCAAGACTCAGATATTGAAAGTCAACAGAACATGGTGATTATATGAATGTGAGGGCTGAGGAACATGTAAGTGGGAAAGCAAGATACCAAGGTTTCATATAACTGGAGAACTTGCTTTGGGAGGTTTGGGCTGGGATGGAAAGAGAGACTAGGCATTGATTTTTTAAAAAATAAATTTTATTAAAAATAATTAACGTATAATGTGTGCCTATTCAATATATTTGATGAGTTTTGGCAAATGTATAAATGTGCGTGCTACCAGCACAATTGATATCTAACATTTTCTCCATCATATAGCAAGTTTCTTATGCCCTTTTGCAGTCCCCTCACCTTGCTCTGGCCCCAGGAAACCATGGATCTGTTTTTATACCAGAGATTAGATTTGCCCTTTCTACTGGAATGTCAATAAGTGGAATTACATTGTATATAATATTTTGGGACCATCTTTTTTTTTTTCTCAGTATTACAGTTTTGAGATGCATTTATATTATTGCATGTATCAATAGTTTGTTTCTTTTTATTGCTGAATTGTATTTCATTTTCTATGCCACAGCTTGTTTATCCATTTGCCTGTTTATAGATATTTAGTTTTTGTTTCCTCCCTTCCCCCCAAGTACTCTTGAACAGACCAGTATCAAGAAGTGAAATTTAGGTTTTCAATTTGGGGCTGGTATGACTAAAGCATCAGTGAATTTTCGAGTACTGGTCTTAAGGACATATGTAGTAGTAGAATTGCTGGATTGTGCATGTATTTAACATTTATGAATGTAGTATATGTACACACTTACACATATTAGTGACATATTTTTCCTTATATGTGTGTATATACACACAAATATATAACTGCCAAATTATCATCAAAAGTGGCTCTACCAGTTTGCATTCTCAACCAATATGTATGAGTTCCACCTGCTCCACATTACTGCTCATACTTGGTATTGTCAGTTTCTGATGTTAGCCATGCTCGTGAATTGATAGTCATATCTCATTGATTTAAATTTTAATTTCCATGAATATTAATATGGTTAAGCATCTTTTTATTTGGCCATTTTTATACATTCTGAATTTCTGTTCCAGTTTTCCCTTCCTGTAAAAATTTGGGCTGTTTGCGTTACTCTTGAATTATCAGAGTTCTTTAAAATTTCTCAGTAAAAGTCCTTTGTCAGATATATGTTGCAAATATTTTCCATTTCAATCTATGAGCTACCTTATATTTTGTTAATTATGCTTTATAACAAGCAGAAGTGTTTAATTTTGATGATGTCCCATTTATTTTATGAACTATATATATTTTTTTGGCTGTGGCTGGGTTTGAACCCGCCACCTCCGGCATATGGGGCCAGCGCCTGAACTATGTATTTTGTCTTTCCTAAACAGCTTTGTTTATCCCAATTCTGTGAAATTTTCGCTAATTTTTTCTTCTAGTATTTTTATAGCCTTACTAGTAATTCTTATATTTGGTTCAGTTGTTCAGTTTCACTAGTTTTTATGCATAAAGTGAGAATAAAGGTTCATTTTTTTTTGCACAAGGTGAGAATAAAGGTCCATTTTTTTCTGGCATAAATATTCAGTCGTTCTAGAACTATTTGTTGAAAAAGATTATCCTTTCCACTTTGAATTGTCTTGGCACCTTCGTAGAAACTCATCTCACTGTTTCTGGACTCCTTACTTTATTCTATTGATCTATATGTCTAGGTTTATGCCAGTTCTTCACTTTGTTGATTACTGTACTTTTTTTAGTTAGTTTTGAAATTAGTTAATGAGTTCTCCAACTTTGTTCTTATTTTTCAAAATTATTTTAGCTATTATAAATCCTTTGCATTTCCATATAAATTTTAGAATCAGCTAGTCAATTTCTACCAAAAAAGCCTCCTGGAATTCTGAGTGAGATTGCATTGACTGTCTAGATCAGCAGTTCTCAACCTGTGGGTCATGAACTGTATTAAAGGGCCAGGGCATTAAGAAGGTTGAGAACCACTGGTTTAGATCAGTTTGAGGATAATTGATATCACAATATAAATTTTCTGATCAAAGAGCATATGATATGTCTTAATTTATTTATATCTTTTTAAAATTTTCTGAAAGATATTTTATATTTTTCAGTGTACCTGTTTAGTATGTATTTTATTAAATCTGAGTATTTATTTTTTAATGCTATTATAAATGTTTTTTAAAAATTTTTATTTTTTATAATGAACTTTTATCCTGTGACATTCTTATATTACCTATTCATTTTAGTAATTTTGAAACTGCTCTTACAAATTAATAATGGGGTGCAAGGCAAGGGCCTCCCCCAACATAAGACATAGGCCCAGCTAAAAATAATGATAGTAATTAGCTTCTGTGCCCTTCTTTGCCAGTCTATAGTCATATAGCTGGTGGTTATAAAGATTCTTAATTGTCTCTTGATAACATCACCTTTTTAAAACCTACAGGTAGTTTTTGAGATATCAAGTATGTTGGGCAACAGCAGTTTATTGTAGATTCTTTAGGATTTCTGTTAGAAGATTTTGTTGTCTGCAAGTAAGCATAGGTTTTACTTCTTTCTTTCAAGTCTCTATATCATCTGTCTACCTATCTATACATTCATCAATTTATCCATCCACCCAATATCGTATCTACCTACCTTCCTATCTACTTATTTTTTGCTTGCTTTACTGGGCTGGGTAGACTCTTCAGCACACTGTTGAGTAGAAGTGGTGAGGTGAACATTCATGTCCTATACAGATTTGTAGGGGAAATCTTTAGCCAGTAGATATGATTTTAGATGTATTTTCTAATATTCTAATCTAATATTAGATACATTTTATAACAGATGTCCTTGATTATGTTTTGGAAATAGTTGTATAGACTTAATCTTCTGAAGATTTGTTTATCTATTTCATGATTAAGTGTTGAATTTTGTCAAATGCTTTTTCTACATCAATTGAGATGATGATATACTTTTGTATCTATCTTCTTATATGGTGAATTGATCTCATTCCTGCAATAAATTCTGTTGGTCATTGTTTATTATCCTTCTTATGTATGCCTAAACTTGGCTTGCTAATATTTTGTTAAGGAGTAGGGACTATATTGGTCCCAGTTATTCTACCATAGACCCAGGCACAAGTCTATGCATTCAGTTTTGATCATGTTAAATTTAAGGTAAATTTAAAATTTCAAAGTGAGGTCTGTTATCCAGTTGTTGTTAGATTTGCATTTTAGGGAGGAAGTTTCAGTTGACTTTTTCAGGGATAAATTTAGGGATTGTAATTACATGGCTTGTAATCAAAGTTGTAAGCGTGACTGGTTGTTACTACCTTGTGAAGATGAAAGAATGCATAGAAAACTGGTCTTCAGATCAAGGCTCAAGGAATTTCACTATTAAATTTTAAGCGAAGAAGGATGTCCTAGAGGAACTGACAAAAAAGGAATGTCTAGAGAGGTAGGAGGAAACCAGGAGAGCATGTTGTAGAAGCCAGGATAAGTATTATCAAGATTTAATGCTCTAGTTCAAGTGAAATGAGGACTGAAATGTGGTCTTGAGATTTTGTGACTTGAGAAGTTTGAGTGACCTTGCCCAGGGAAGTTTATCTGGAGTATTACCATGGAAGCCAGGGTCAATGCTGAGGGGTGATTAGGAGGTAAGAAAATGGAGAGTTTAGATAATTTTTAAAAGTTTGATTGTAAAGGACAGACAGAAGTTAGCTTGAGAGCTAGAGTTGGATGACAGTTTAAGTAATGGTTTCTTTTCTTTATAAAACTAAAATGTTAAAAAATGTTTTCTTTTTAAATTGGAGAGGCTTGAATATAGAAATTCCAGTGGGAAGGACCCACTTAAGAGTATGGGGTTAATGATCTGAGAGATGTGATAATCTCTAGTGTCAAACGCAAAGATCCTGCTGCAGGTGCAGTTCAGAGCAGAGCTGGGGTTTGACCTTAGACAGCAAAAGTGACAGAAGAAAGCGACAGACGGACAGAAGGAAGAGAGAATGGGTACCCAGGAAGCCAGACTTTGTTGGTTTGATGGTGGGGTATTGAAAGCTATCTTAAACTGATGGCTGTTTCTATTTTTTTAAAATGGGAAAGAAAAACATATATTCTGCAAAATGTTTGAAAAATATTTGACCCATAAGTCTGAAGAAGTTTTGGAGAAAATTTGGTAATTTTGAATCAGAAACCAGGTATCGAATAATACATTTAGGGTTATTGTTTTTGTGTGTTTTGTGTTGCTGTAAGGGAATACCTGAGGCTGGGTAACTAATAAAGAAAAAGGATTTATTTGGCTCACAGTTCTAATGGCCTGGAAGAGTTCAAGTTGAGCATCTGCATCTGATGAGAGACTCAGGCTGCTTCTACTCCTGGTGGAAGTCAAAAGGGGAGCTGGTGTGTGCAGAGATCCAGCAAGAGGGATATAGGAGTGTGTGTGTGTGTGTGTGTGTGTGTGTGTACCAGGCTCTTCTTAACCAACAGCTCTCTATGTACTAACATGTACATAGAAAAAGAACTAACTCATTTTCTCTGCTCCCAGGGAGGTTATTAATTTATTCATGAGAGATCTACCCCGATGATTCATACACCTCCCATTAAGCCCCACCTCTAACACTGGGGGTCAAATTTCAACATGAAGTTTGGAGTGGTCAAACATTCAAACTATAGGAGTTCTGTAGACACAGACGTGTGTGATTGCAACATCTGGCTGATGATTAGTTTTGAGGAGACTCAGTGGCCCTGGAGATTATAATATGGTTGGGACAGGATACCCCAAACCAAGCCAACACCAGTCCAGAATGATGATGGACAGATGGTGAGTTCATGGGGAGCCCTTAGTGAGGATGGAAGACGGGAGGGGAGAGAGTTGCGTCTTTGCTCATTTCATCTCCTGCTAAAGAGAATTAAAAGTCTTCTTCTCTTTTCTATCTTCTTGTTCCTGATATTTAATTTTGACTCAGCCATACTCCTCCGTTCCTTCATCCTCTTCTCCTCAGTCCCTAGCCTCATTTCTCTAATTCTGGTTTCTCATTCAGTATATTTAAGCTACTTCTAACTCTTCCGGGCTCCTCTCCTGAAAGGTCTTTTTATTACTTATTGAAAATATTTTCTTCCCTCATCTTTCAGTATTTTCATTTCCTCTTTGTGGAATTTTTCCTCCTGTGTGTTTTTAGCTACTTTGAATCCTATTTGTGGTCCCACGTTCTATTTCTTGTTTACAAAAGAAAAAAGTCTACATTTTTGGTATTCTTCATTCTAATTTCAGATAGATTATGTTCTTAAATGCCATCTTGAACTACTTTACACTTTCTCAGATTTTGTTCTTTAGAATAAAAAAAATTAAAGGACATCTAGAAAGCAATGTGCATACCTTGAGTTTGAGGTTGAAAAATAGTATATTTTTAATTTGAAAAAGGTTTTAAAAAAACACGAAAGGATTTATTTATTTATTTTTGAACAGAAACCCCAATGATATTTACATAGTCTCTGGCAAACCATAATGAAGACATTTACATATTTAGATTATTTAGAAAATTAGAGTGAATTGGAAAGACAATAAATGTCTTCATATATCTAAGTTATGGTCTATGAAAAAGGAGTTAGCTACTCATAAAAAAAGAAAGAGTGTGTTTTCACTTAAGCGCTAAAAATGTGGGACGCTTTTGAGAAGCAGTTTTACTAGGAAGATTGTAGATGTTAAAAGACAGGAGTCCTGAGTTGTTTTACTGTTGCAAGTAGGCAGTTAATCAACAATGGATGCATTCTCTGCTGTGTTATTGAGTGCTTTACTAAGATCTGCTAAGGAAGAGCAGAAATCCTAGAGTCTCAGCTCACAAGCCTACTCTCTAATACAAAGTAGGCGTAAGAAGTGAATTTGCTTTTTGAAATTTTGGTGCAAGAAACTTTTTTCTCCTATGTCAAATAACTCTGACACTCAGCCATATTCACTAGGGTGTCAAGAATTCAAACATAGTCATATATATATATATTGGGGACCCAGTCTTTAGTTTCCAAGGATACAGAGCTGTTTACCAGAGATGCTCACCTGGCCCCCAGGGGCTATTAAGAGGAAGGGGATTCCCCTCCTTCCATGACAAGCATGGGAAATGAGCTTCTTTAATGAGGTTTCTGGGTTCTCAGGAATTGGAGAGGCCAAACTAAAGATTTCCATCATTGCTCACACTCTCCCTCTAGTTCCATTTTTAATTCCTTCGCCTCAAACCATGGGAGGTACTCCTCCACTGGTAATTCAGCTCTCTGTCCTCTGTAGGCCAAAGCTCTTAAAAAACAGCTAATTTTCCAGGACATGGTCTCAGTTGCTTGTGTGGAGGACACAAGGAAAAAAAATTCTTTCATGGGTCTTCCCAAGCAGCAAGTATCAGACAGAAAAACAAGTATCTTCCAGAATTCCCCTGTTGCATATGAATGCCATGGAAAATTTATTGATGATAAGGTACAGTTCACCTTTTATTTGGCATTTAATCAGCCTTTGTTAATTTTTTGCTTTTCACAAATCCATTTATTATTTTCAAGTAATTAAGAAATACATTTCAAAACCTCTTACTGACTTGATGCTTGATTTGATATATTCCCTACTCTATAAATTTATCATAACACTAAAAATAAACTTCATACGGCCACTTGATGCAAGAATTTAAACATATTACTCTTAAAATAATATCTTTGGAAGCAAGACACTTTTGAAAGATATTTCCAATTATCACAAGATGTTATTCACCTGAGGGGAAGTGAGTCTCTTGTTCAAGGCATCTACGTTTTCATGAAGTGAATTAGAGGGAGCTTTTATATTTCCGCGTGATGACAACATCCAGATTTCCGAAAATAATCCTTACAGTGAATGCACTTAAATTCCTTTGAGCATGATAGGGAAAAATTTCAAAAGAAAATACAGGGCTCTTGAGTACACATTCAATGTTTTATACTAGGCAGTACTTTTCCAATTTTATTGTGCCCACGAATCACCTGAAAATCTTGTTAAAATGTAGATTCTCATTCAGTAGGTCTGGGGTGGAGGAGATTCTGCATTTCTAAGAAGCTCCCAGGTGATGCTGATGCTAGGAGTTTGCTGACAACGCTCAGCGTCAGCGGCAAGATCACAGCAAGAAAACTGAGTCAGTGCCACAGTTACTATAGTCGATGATGGTAAATCAGTCTTTGGCAATGTGAATATATCTTTTATACCAAAAAGTATGAATCTATTTTTTACTCTCAAGGAAAGTTGGACCTTAAATTTAATATTTAAAAATCTTTCTTTTTTTCTTTTCTTTTTCTCTTTCTTTCTTTCTTTCTTTTTTTTTTTTTAGAGTCTCACTCTATCACCCTGGGTAGAGTGCCTTGGCATCGCAGTTCACAGGAACCTCAAACTTTTGGGCTCAAGCGATTCTCGTGCCTCAGCCTCCCAAGTAGCTGGGACTATAGGCACCAGCCACAATGCCCAGCTGTTTTTAGAGATGGGGGTTCTCGCTCTGGCTCAGGCTGGTCTCGAACCTGTGAGCTTTGACAATCCACCCTCCTCAGCTTCCCAGAGTGCTGAGATTATAGGCGTGAGCCACCATGGCTGGCTTAAAAATTCTTTATTTCTGGTGGCTAACCTGACTACTGAAAGATATAAAAAAGAAAGGGTTAAGCAAGGCAGGCCAAACTCATGCCTTGCAATGATAGAGGAGGGAAATAGCATAGCCACATAGTTGGAAAATGCCATGTCCAAAAAAATATGTGGCACTCAGAGGAATCTGGGACCTGGCTGAATGACTACTGTGACCTGAGACCCCCCTGGTGCACCACTGACCTCTAGTTTATGTTGGGGCAGATGTGACAACTTTTGGACATGTTTTTGAGATATTTGTTGATATTCAAGAGGAGATGTCAAGATAAGTAAGACATGTGTTTGGAACTCTGGAACGAGATTTAGACCAGATGCATAGATATGGAGTAGGTATGACGTGAAAAGAAAAGAGAGCGCAGGCCTTAGCCCAGGGAATATTAACACTTAAGGGAAGAATAAGCCAACAGAGGAGGTGGTTTTAAGAGGAAAGTTAATAGTTCTCAGAGCCAAGTAAGAGAGTGTTGGCATATAGTAGTACTGCTTACAAAATACTTGTTAAAAAGCAAAATGAAAGCAAACAAAAAACAGACCAAACTGGGCTCATGAACACCTTTTGCTAAGACCACTGAATCATTTGCTTTTCCTATGCTATCCATAGGCTTTCATATGTTTTGCTCTGTGAAGTGCTTCCCTCTCTGCCTGGGATACCCTTCCATCTTTTCCCATTTCCTGGTCTCTACCTCTGCTCCTTATCCTCTGTTGTATTTGGACATGTTCTCTCTAGCCTTTGAATCTTGACCATTCCATTTCACACGTGGCTCTCCCGGCTGACCTTCTTAGGTGATTGCTGCTCAGCTTTGTTTCTGGCCATTTTGCTGTTACCTCGGTGGGCAGGAACTGTAGCAATTGCAATTGACAGATGTCAAAGCAGATAGATTATAGTTGGCTGAGAGCTGTTCGTCTTTCCTTTTCACTATGATGCCACATATGGTGATGTCCAAGCTAAGCCATGACTTGTGACCCTCGGGGAGTTGGATATGTGACCAGAAGAGGTGGGAACAGGGAACTATCATTGCTTCCTAACCATAATTCCATAACTTGAGCACTTATTGAAAGCAAAGCTACTGAAGAACAGAACTTAACATGGACCTGAGATCACGGAGGATAAAGATGATTATTAAAAGATGAATCTAAAGTCAGACTGCCTGAGTTTCAGTCCTACTCTGTCATTTACAAATTCAGTAAACTCCCCATTTTTCAAAACTCAAACAGCTGACACTCTAAAGCAACAGGCATGTGGTCCAGCAAAAAAAAAAAAAAAAAAAAAAAGACCAATAATGTTTAAACTTGGTGCGCAAGCCATGAGTAAGCCAATACTTCATGCCTCACTCCGGCAGCTGCCATGTGTACTCTGCAACAGTTTTAAGTATTAATGTGTGTTACTTGAAGTTAAAAAATGCAGTAGTGAAGTTTAAAAGTGTATTGACTGCCATTTAACTAAAATTGTATGCTTTATTTGCAAAGCTTTTTTATAATATAGTAAAACTGTTACACTGATGTTTGTCTTTATCTTAATTTGTTTTTAATCAGTGTATTTCAATGTTACTATCACACTAATACAGAGTTTACAGTATGGTATGGTATAGTATGGGATATAGAATTAATTTGGCCTGTTTTTAATAATAACTCTTAAGTAACCAGAAATTACATTCATCTGGACTCTACCAATCCCCATGGTGCTGGATAGCAGGGAGATTACTGTATTCAGTCTTGGGAGAATTACTTAACTTCTCTAGGTTTCAGTTTTCTTATCCATAACATGGGAAAAGAGCATTAAGTACAGTTCCTGGCCACTCTAACATGTTAAATTAACATTGGGGAAACCAGCATGTACATCTGCGGGCACACACACGCATTTCATGAGTTGCATGTGCAGGTGGAATATGACACATGAAGCAGGCTTACCAAGGGCAGCAAGCTGGCCGTCTCACAGAGGGATTGTGGTTGGGCTGAAGGGGCTAATTAATTCACTTTGGGGAAACACAGTGCTGCCCTTGGAATACTAAGGGGATACTTGGGAAAGGAACATATCCCTGGGGCATTCTCTAACATGTAGTAGAATAATGGAATCTGAATCATTTACATTCTTTCATCTACTTTTCCCATCAATGATGGCCATCAATGAAATCAGCTATTTGGTCTTTGGAGTGGCTTTTTTTTCCCTAAGTGGAACTCTAATTAAGACCTTTAACTGCATGTGTAACTTATAACCTACTGAGTTCACCAACTTAGATAACACACAGGATGAAAAAATTTCCAATGGCATTAGGTGTTCAGAATCACTACCTGAATGCCAGCTGGGAGATAATGACTTGAAGACCAGGTTTGAGTGAATGTAGATAATCACTAAAAATCCATGGAATTGTCAACCAGGAAACTTATTTGCACAAACAAACGTCTTTATCAACATTCTTCTTTATTTGTAGGATTCAAATCATGTTTTATTGAGTGGCAAAATGCTAGTCTAAATAGAATATTTGCCAGCTTAAGGTTTATTGGCTTCAATTTGTTGGTTATAATTACTAACTTTTTATTTTTTAATGTTGTAGTGCTGACATGCTTGGGGGAAAAATTGAACCACAGCAATGTTGCACAGCAGAGAAATCAGCAGAAGAGGAAAATTAAATGCTAGGAGAGCGTTTGAAGTCAGCAGTGATGGGCATGAGTGGGTGGAAGAGTTAAATTTTTAAATGGTTTAGCAAATGATGCTAAGAAAGTGTCACAGAATCTTTTTGATTCTTCTATTACAACAAATTATAATTTATCATTTTTTGATACTCATGTAAGAAAACCACTGTATAGAAAATGTTCTCTGTTTAAGCAACTCATTCCCAAATTTTTCTTACTTTTTGTTTTAAAGAATACTGAGAGGCTCGGCGCCTGTGGCTCAATCGGCTAAGGCGCCAGCCACATACACCTAAGGTGGCAGGTTCGAATCCCCAGCCCAGGCCCGCCAAACAACAATGATGGCTGCAACCAAAAAATGGCCAGAGCCCAGGAGTTGGAGGTTGCTATGAGCTGTGATGCCATGGCACTCTACCCAGGGGGATAGCTTGAGGCTCCGTCTCAAAAAAAAAAAAAAAAAAAAAAGAATACTGAGAGATGGAGTTCATTTTGAAACCCCAAATTGTTTCAAGAATTTTGTTGAGACAGTATCAGAGAAATAGTCTTTACTACAGAATGCAGTAAATTTCTGGCAGTACTAGTTAGAAAAATAATGAAACTGGGGAATGGAATTCTCCTTCTGTCCCTTGGATGCTGGGTCATAAGCAGAGTTTCCAGACGTGGTCAGATTCATTTGTTATGGATCTTTCCTCCTCCTGGGAGGTGCAGAAAAAGTATATATCATATTATCTTGTAAACATAAGAAACAAACAAACAAACAGCCAGATTATCTTCCAGAGTTAGTTCTAACCTGCTCCTCATGTAATTTGAAATCTTATCCCAAAGCTTTTGCTGTCTGAGTAAATGAAGAAAGACAGTTTCCTCCTATTTCTCAATCATTTTTTTACTTTCCTAAGGAAACAAATATTGGAGCTTGTAAGTACCACTGGGAGTCAGGGGTCCCCGTTCTCTGACCTCAGTTGACCTCCTTTGATTGCTCAGCAGAACTAGAAAGTTCAACTGAGGCATGCTCCAATGGAAAGCAAAACTAGGTAGAAATCAACAATAAAACAGGAGCAGCACAGCCAGCTTGAATTGAAAGCAAAAGTAACTACTTATAGGCTTTAGTCTCTCAAGTCTGTCTCCTCTTCTGTTTCTATTAACAATCCCACACATCAGGCCAAGACTGGTGCTGCAATGACCTGTCAACCCGTCTCTGTACCTTCCACTTTTCACTAGTACAATCTTAAACACACATCAGGGTAGATCCCTCTCCATTCTCCTCAGAAGTTTCCCCCCATTGTCTATAAAGTTAAGGCTAAAATAATAAGCACTCTTATGATTTGAAATACTAAATTTTGTGTCCATATCAAGCTCACCAATTTGGATTCCCATATATCACTACTCAAACTATGCTTCAGTCAAATTGTGCTCTATGCTGATCTCAAATATGTTTCTTTCCTTCTCCAGTAAAAATCCTAAAGTCAAGAGACACCTTGGGCTGATGCTGTAAGAGCGAGGCATGGAGGGGCTACTCTTTATTTTATCAAG
>CAUYQV010097907.1:0-16443 GCA_963574575.1 Galagoides demidoff | reverse complement strand
ATAACTGAGAAAATGACATGAAGGCTGTGTTGATCAGTTTGATGGAAGTATTTCGGATTGCATGCGAAAACCCCACACTGTACCCCAGAAGTGCATTAATGTACATAGTTACCATTCAATAAAATTAAAAAAAAAAAGAGAGAGGAGGAGGGATACCCTGCTCCTGTCAATAATTAGTTCTCCAGAGACCTAAGAATGGGAACTCACCCCCTGGAGAGTGGCATCGAGCTTTTCATGAGGGATCCATCCATAGTCTAAACACCTCCCAATGCTGGGGATCAAATTTCAACTTGAGATTCAATGGGTGGTGAATCTCACAAAAAACCAAGTCTAAACTATAGCAATTACAGTTGAATCTGCGCAGTTGACCACCTCCTTACATTAACCACTTCCTTAAGTTGACCTAATTTTCGCAGACTGGACATGTACCACATGTACGTGTCAGTGCAGCAGGCCTAGTGCCTTATGTTGACCACCTCTGTATGTTAACTGGTTTGTTACAGTCCCTTGGGTGGTGGTCAACTTGCAGAGGTTCTACTACAGTCTGCTTTTTAAGAACAAACTCGGGAGATCAGTATGTAAAACTGATAATGGGGACATGTTAGTTGGAGGAACCAAGGGCTCTAGGGCTCCTCTGGGTTTCCGCACTCCCCTCTCACACGCCCACACCCCAGGAGGCCTCTGACAGGCACAGTCAAGGACAATTCAAGGACCATTCACGGAGTTTTTAATCAGCCTTCTGCTCTTCCTTTGTGAGGATCTATAGGTGGCAATGCTCTCCGGTCTCTTTTCCACTTTGCTGTGTCTCATCTGAGTAGCCCAAGTGCTGGCAGTTTCCTGCCTGTGCCAGCAAACACTGGTGAGACCCAAATCAGTTCAGTGGGGACACCTTATTTTTTTCTACGTCATTCACATACTTTTCTGGCTACTTTCCCCCTTTGAGGTGACACAGGTTTAACTGAGTGACTCAGTTTAAACATTTGATGTGGGGGTGAAAGGTGATTGAGAATGTTATCACCACACTGTTCTTATGTTTATATGTGTTCTGACTAAAGTGCATGAGTTTTAGACGTTTCCAAGTGGGTTCATATGGTTTAATCATATAATGTGTACAATAACCCAGTGAGGTAGGGAGTATTTTTTCCCAATGCACTGGCAAATAAGTAGTTGCTCATGAAACTTGAATTATCATGGAATTAATAACTAATTAAGCCAGAGCCTGAGCCCAGAATTTCTGATTTTATCTATCTATATGAGAAGCAAAACACAATCTCTAGCTTATGTGCTCTTCCCTGGACTACTTCATTCTAATTTAAACTTCCATATCCATCTTTGGAAACACAGAACGAGAACTTCTCAAGTCAGGTGTAAGCTGAATCCTGGAATAAACAATTCAAAGCTACATAGACCATAAATTCTGCTCTTTGAGGCTGATTGGACTAATACTGACATGGGAAGGTTCATATCAGTGAAGATTGCCCCTGGGGTTAACTCCTCATGCTGTCTTTCTACTTCAGCATTGGAGGCTGGTAGAATAGATTTTGGATACTCAACAATAATAGAGAGTATGTGTGTTCATGTGAACGAAACGACCTCCTGAGTGAAGCCCACTGGTGCATGAAGTTATATCGTCTCCTCGTGGCACTTCTTCAATCTTATACCGACTCCACAGAGGAGGGCAGTATGTAAAAGAGTGTTTTGGCAGGAACCCCAAATCGATAGCAACCTCAACAGGCATCTGTCTTTTTAAGAGAGGTGTTTGAATTCTTCAGGGATACCAAACAGTTGGTTAGTATACAGAAGAAACGGAGAAAAATGGGGCGCATCATACTTGTGAGGACTCTTCAAATTTGAGAAATCCTTCAAATTCTTCTCTTTTTGATCCAGAGTGACAAACTTGAACAGATTGAAGCATACATCAATGTTCGGCTGCTAATTCACACCCAGACTCTGAGTGAAGGTGTGTATCACGGGGAAGGAGGTGAGACTGAATTCATTTCTGCTCTTTATAAAACTCTCATCTGTCAATGAAGATGACTGTTGACCTCACCCTCACTTCCCTTTTCAAGTACTCAGAAGGTGGGTGTTTGTTAAAACATGAGTGGGCTCCTGCTGGGCAAAGAGCCTTTTACAAAGAATAGATCCTACTAACTCTTGGCTGAAATTTCCTCCTATCTTCCAGGGTTTGTCAAATCTTTTTGAAAAGTCCATTTGCATGATCCTAAGATTCTGAAGCCTCTTGTCAACTGGTGACCTGAGCGACTTCTCTTCTCTGCGTGGCCTCAGGAATGTAGACAGCAGTGCATTTCATGAACCAGTCTCAAGCATTAAAGCAGGTGGGGGTGCAGGAGTGTGTGTGCCGACAGTTCTTAGATTTGTGAAAGACCTTTTAAGACGAGAAAAAGGTAACACGGCATTTTACCAAAAAGCTGGTGAGAAAGGGAAGGTAGAATCAGGAGGGTTGGCTCAGTGTTTTCCAATGTTTCTCCCGGCCCTGAGTTTCCTTGAAAAGTGCCATGAGGGAATCCTCAGAAGTGAAAAAAAGAAGTTGAGAGGTCAGGAATTCTTACCCCATTTCAAAACAAATAAGTTCTGTTTTTACCTGTCTATAGATAAGAGGTCTTTTGAAAGATATCAATGGGCAAATAAGTTCCAAAGCTTAAGAAAATTTGAGAAGCACAGACACACTTGAATTCCTCAATGACAACTGCGGCAAGAAATAAGGGAAATCCAGGTCTTTTGTCATCTCGGCCTCTCTGATGCCAAAGCTTCAATAGGTCTTTTAAATTAGGGTCTATGTTGCTAGCTAAAGCATTAAAGCTCTATACTATCTTTCAGCTTTATCTACCATATTCTATGTTCTAACCAACCTGAATTTCTTGATCTAAGACAAGGCTCTGAATTCTCCACTTTTTTACCTTTACTGATGCTGTTTCCACAGCATGTGATGGGCTTTGGGGCACTGTCTCCACCTGTCAGCCCCTTGGTCTCTGATTAACCCAGTTTTCTGGTCACCTGACTACATCCTCCAGCAAGCTATGTTTCGTCCCTCCACACAACCTCCCCAGCACTTTTGACATATTCCATTTTCTTAATATTTTCTCTTACTTGTTCTACTTTTTTCCATTCATGTAAAAAATGAAGTCCACCTGTGCTCTGCTGGAGCTTGCCTTGCACGTGGGCAGTGCTCAGTGGGTGTTTGCTGAAATTAAGAGGTAACATCAGCCTCCACGGATCCTTTGTTGGATTGAATTTGGTTTTTTTTTTTTTACATTGAGAAAACTTAATATTTCCAGATTTTGTAATCACATATCCGTTTTCTTGATAGGATAAATAAATATTCCTGTTCTGCATTCTCTGGAATTGCAATTCCACTCATATAGGAAAACTCAAAATGATCATTATTTATAAATATGTACTCATCTCCTGCGATTCTCAGCATCCTCACAGTTCTGGAAATGCTGGAACATTTATTTTTGCCTCAGGGTCCTTGCAGTTTTCCTCTCTGTGTGGCTTATTTTTCACCCTCAGTCCAGCCACATCACTGCTCTTGCAATATAGCTTCAAAGACGCTTTTACTCACCTTTTAGCTTAAAGGGCACTTCATTATTCTCCATCCCTGTTATTGCAGCTGATTTTACTTAGCATTATATGATATCACACTTCCAAGTTGATTTGCTGATCTGTCTTGCTAGAAATGAAGTTCCACAAAGGTTGAGACTAAGTCTTGTTCACTAACATAGCTCCAGCATTGAAATAGTACCTGGAATAAAACAAGGGTTCCGTGAGTATTTACTAAGTAATTGGAGAGCTAAAGAAATTAACATAGGAAGGCTATTAGTAGAGCAGCAGGCAGCTTCCCAGAAAGAACTCTGGACTGGAGAATAGATCTGATCTCTTCTCCCTGTGTGGCCCTTAACTAAAGAGTAGGCTGGGTTAGCCCACCAACTGCTTTCATTTCCATTTTTGTTTTGTTCTTTCTTTTCTTCTGAACAAATTAAGAAGGTTAGATGAGAAGAGACAAATTTTTAAAATTCTAACTTTCTATGATTGTTAAATCGGCTGTGCTCCCTCAGACTCATGGCAGCTCCTTATCCAGGGGAGACCTGCAGGCTGCTGGCATGCACTGGGGGAAGTCAGCTTCCCACAGAATTGTGACATAGACAAGAAGTGACCGGAATTCACCCTGGAGCTGTTGATATGTGTGGAGCCGCTTAATGAAACGACAGCTCTTGTTTTGTAAAGCAGCTAATGGAGTTGACAAGAATCACAGTTTTCATGAGAAGACACTAGCAGTCCGAATAATGAGTCTTTAACTCACTCACTAGGACTGTCATATCCTCGGAATGCATTTGTTAGACGCTGTATTGGGCCAAATGCTTAAGAAATTCAATAATCTTCTCACTAAGTAAGTGCCAGCTGACTTAGTGAGGCTCCACGTACTCACTGGGCACTAAGCAGTGCCCGGCTCATGATCCCACTGGGCTGTTTTCATTGTACTGACGCCTTCAGACACAGGGCGGCCGTCCCAAGGAAGTGGGGAAGAAGGGGAATAGGAACTAATTATGAACTGGTTGCTTTTCTGGATGGGGAAGGGGCAACAAACCTCACTGAGGTGCGAAGCCAATTACAAAATTCACTTAAGTGTAACAGATAAAAGCCTGAAAGACTAGACTATTAATTAAGGACAAAAACATTAAGATGAGAAAGATGACCATTTAGCCTTCGCCCAGTGATGCATGTCTCTCTTACTGGCAATAGGATTTGGGGGTGAAGACCTTGCTAGAACTATGAAGCGCTAACACAAGGCTAGAATGAGAGGCAGGAAGCTCAGCAGCCCAACTTCTGGTGGCTCCTTGACTTCTTGGCTGATTCTAGCCTTAGGGATTTCCTACCATGCAACTTATTACCAGTCCACAGATCAAGGACTTGTGGGGGGAAAAGCAGACAACAAGCAAGACAGAATTTAAAAAAATAATAAAATAAAAAAAGGGAACTGGAACTCAGAGTGAGCACTCTACAATTGTAGGCCCCTTGGGCATCATTACCAGGCATGACCACTTCAAGGTCTAAGCCATCTCTTTACCCATAATCTCTCTTTCCTGACTGGCCGCACATTGCTCTACTGTCCTGCATTTAATCTTCTCAGCACCTGGAGCCATTGTGTGTTCTCTTGGAAGCCCAGAGTTGCATTCCACAGTGTCTAACTTCCCTGCCACACCAATAGATGATTCTTCAACCTGTCCCTACTGAGAGATCTCACCGTGATCATGTTCCCTCCTCTCCCATTTGCTGAAGGGGCTGCTCTTTGTCATGTGCAGGCTAGAGATGAACACACAGGTGTTAATCTCACTGATCTGGGAGAGGTCAGTACATAACACAAAACCTTTTCAGAAAGACACAAAACCTTAATATGGAGTAACATCAAACACATATTGAACTTTATAACATGAGAAACGTGTGAAGATTATTGTTTTATCAAGAATGAGTCTAAAGCCCAAGAACCTGGCTGGCTATTCCAACCATTGTGAGACCATCATCACACCATCACACCATCACACCATCTTTCCAGTAAGCCAAACTAACACTTCAGCAAGACATTATGTCACACGAGTGGTCCTCAACCTTTCCTGGGCACCAGGCACCAGTGTCGTGATGACAATTTTTCCATGTACCAGGGCAGAGCTCAGGAGCTGGTGCTGTGCAGCCCAACTCCTAACAGCCCACAGATGGGTACTAGAGATTGAGGACCTTGTGTTAGGCTGTTAGACATTTAGAGTACTGAATATTTAGACTTTCTGGAAGGCTTAAGGGAAGGATAGGCATATTGGGTTCCTTAGGTCACCTCTGGGGTCTCTGTTTACCTCTGGGGAAGAACAGCATTATTGCTGGCGGACAGAAGACTAAGGTTTTGCTCCCATTTATATACCTTTGCAGGTAGAATCTTCTTAAGGATGTGACATGCCTCCAGCCACTCCCCACAGCCATCAGGAAAACAATGTGCTCAAAAGAAGAAGTTTGAAGTGGACTGTCAACCAACCCTGACCTTGTATGTTGGCCTCATCGTTTTCTCAAACAGCTATGGACCATATTTTCACCTCAGTTCATTTATAGAGACAGTAATATATATAATTTAGTGATATTGTGAGAATTAAAGATATATACACATATATATATATACATATAGATATTTGACAAAGATTCTGGCATCAGTGGCAAGTCAAAAAATAAATTATTTTAAAAATATTTATCAAAGTATAAAGGGAACACTTCCTTAGTTATTGTGAAGAATAAATTGCCTGAATTTTCATCAGGTAAGGAATAGATGCCTTTTCCTAGTCACCAATGTCCATCATGAGAAAATAATAATAACTCTGTGAACAGTTCTCAAGTTTGGATAACACTTTGGATGGCACTTACCTCTGATCAGATGCCCTCTGGTACACACACACACACACACACACACACACATACACACTCAGAGGTCGTGTAAACCAAATAGAAGCACAGTGTCTCTCTTCTCCCTAACCACCTGCCGAGCTGACCAGCCTCCAGTGGACCAGCAGGAGGCCCTTCGAGAAGCTGCTCCCCTACCTCTTCCAGCTGCTTGACAGGTACTCATTCTGCTTCCAGTTAGCATGTGGAAGGTTTTCTGGACACTGGCCCCTGGTAAGATGCAGTGTTCTTCTCACAGTGCCAGACCACTGGGTGTAGGAGAGGCCATGCTATCCTTTGCTGTTTCTATCATTTTATTTCCCATGACAGAGTCTTCCCTGGCTATGTGAGTATTAATGATTTTGAAAAAGGATTGGCATTACTAGGGTGTACTGCCACAAAAGAGAAGAATTCAAATTGTGTGCCTACTCTTCCCACAGTTCTGAGAAGCACATGTGAAACCCATCTTTGATATTCTCCTGAGCTCAACAATCTGTCTCTTTGGCTCATAGCATTCATCTCTTTTTCTAGAAGAAGGTCATTTCCGTCTCTTCTAATCTTCACTGTATAATGGATACACATTTCCTGAGAGCTCTGCCCCTTTCCTAGGAGTGACAGTATGTTGAACAAGTCTAAGTCTGGGCTGGTAAGACAAAAGAGTGAATGAACAGGGGTAGGTCAGGCTTTGTCAGAGCTGGTCATTCATACCTCAAGTCTCAGGAATAGCTGAGAGGAAAACGTTGCCCTTTCAGAACCACAGAGTCTATTCCTGCCAAGGAAACAGTGATACTGATCTTCCTTTGAGATCTCTCTCTCTCTGTGCATTATGGGTACACACACTCATCTTTATTGTCCAATGAGCAACTGTTAAGTCAAGGGCAAATTCATGAAAACATAGATGCATGCAATTTCCCAGAATAAATAAATAGTAATGATTAGTGACAATGTTTCCCTAACCCTGTAAAAGGGGAAAGAATATACATCTTTCTGCCTCATATGTTTCAAGGCGTCACTCTATACAATGGTGTTGAATATTTCAAAAAATTTCGCACAAATAATTATTCCCTGCTTTCAAATTCTGTCCTTTATGAATGGCTAATGAACATATGAAAAAATGCTCATCGTCCCTAATCATAAGAGAAATGCAAATCAAGACTACCCTGGGATATCACCTAACCCCTGGTGAGAATGGCCCAAATCACTGAGTCTCAAAGCTGCCTCTAGGTGCTGGCGTGGATGTGGAGAGAAGGGAACACTTTTACACTGCTAATGGGACTGCAAACTAATGCAGCCTTTTTGAAAGAAAATATGGAGAACACTCAGAGAACTCAATTTAGACCTCCCATTTGACCCTGCAATTCCATTACTAGAATTCCATTTCCCAGAAGGAAAAAAAAATTCTTTTATTACAAGAACATTTGCACTAGAGTATTTATTACGGCTCCATTTACAATCACCAAAAATGTGGAAACAACCTAAATGCTGTGGGAATGGATTAACAAGCTGTGGTATATGTATACTATGGAATACTATTCAGCCACTAAAAAAGATGGAAACTTTACATCTTTTGTATTAACCTGGTTGGAGGTGGAACACATTCTTCTTAGTAAAGCATCACAAGAATGGAGAAACAAGAATGCAATGTACTCAGTTCTAATACAAAGGCAGTAGATGAATTAATATGGGAGGTAGGGGAATGAACAAGTGGGGACAGGGCAGGTGGGAGAAAAAGGGGATGCCATGGTATATGGCACATCTCTGGGGGCAGGACACAATTATCAGAGGGCCTTCATCTAACAAATGCAATCAGTGTAAATCTAATTTTTTATACCCTCAATGAATCCCAAACAATCAAAAAAAAAATTCTGCCCTTTGGGGACTTTATGTCCTATTTCTCTTCCTGGATGTTACTATGGGTACAAAAGACCTTGTCAAACATTTCAAATTATTCCTCGGTAGGATTATATTAATTTCTCTGCCATACCTAGCCTAACAAGTTCTATTTTGGATGGGGGTGGGAGGATTTGTTCTTTGCAATTAGAAGAATATTTGAAAAAGTCAGTTTTCTTCCAGAAAAGCACAGTCACTTGGTATTTTTATTGGCAAATACAAATTATTTATAATTATGGTATAAAACATGATGTCTTGATATATGCATACTCCATGGAATGGCTAAATTGAGATAATCCATCTGTGAATCTGCTCATACACTTAACCATTTTTTGAGCATGTAGCGAGAATTCCTAAAATCCACTCTCTCAGCTCTCTCTCTCTCTGGGTTGACCTTTTCTTATAGGTTCCTCACCAGAAAATTGCCTTTTCTAGATTTAGTTTAAACTCACCTCACTGCTTAAATGAAAATCTCTTTCCCCTTTAAATGATATTGATGTTCACATTGGACTAAGCCAGAGTAGAAAATAAAACAAATAGTCTTTATTACATAATGGACCCAGCTTTTAGGCAAAGACTGACAAGAATAAAGGGATTTCCTGGGTTTTTAAAAATTGGTCCCACAATATGTAGCCTGGTGCTTAAATGCCTTCCAAATCCCCTTTGAGGGCTTTTTAAATCTCTACTAAAATGGAGCACCAAGTCAAGGCATTGTACATCTCCCTCCATCCGGGCATTGTAGAGCACGTGGCATCAGGAGTTCTGGGGACCAGGCGGAGCTGTCCGAAGACTGGCATCGGAAAAGGCAGTGAGGACAGTGGTCATACGTTTAACCTAATGCCTATGTTTTGAACTTGAAGCACTGATGTCTGCAGTTAGCAAGTTACATGGTTGTGTGGAGTACTGGAAGGAGAATACTTTCCAATTTACTTGAATGTCTATTTCCACAATGTGCATAATTGAATTATAGATTTGATTAAATCAGAAAATGGAAAAATCTTTGGCAAATGGCACCCTGTGCTGTCTACCTTAACATGAGTTCACTCGCTACCTCGCTGCCAGCTTTAATATGGCAATTAGTGCCGGCAAAACTCTATTTGCTTATAGACCTAATTAGAGATCAAGAGAGTGGCTCACTTTTGATAATTGCATGGCTGTGGCCCATCTATCAGCCATTGTTAAATTGTTGTTATATTAATGTAAAGCTTATAATCACTGCTGTTCCAAATTGAATAAAATGTTCTTGCCAATTCTCCAATGCAATTAATTTACATAAAAGCCTCTGGAACCAAAATTAAAATGATATACATCTTTGCAAAGGCTTCAGTTAAAACAAAGCTGAGTAATAAGGAGCTCATGCATCTTTCCCCCCTGTATTTTTATGTTTACTGGAGTTAATGGCCAAACAATCATTAAAATGTGCCTAAAACTAATTAAAATTGTTGTGCTCATACCTCATTTACCATGGATTCTAATTTATTATTCAAGGCATTAATATTTTAAACTCCCTGTTCCAGAGTCCACGGAGATTCCAGGCAGTGGAACAGGAGGTCAGCAGTTCCTCCTTCCTTCCAAGAATCTGCATACAAATCACATTAATCTCACTGAGGCATTTTGATTTTGGCTCAGAAGAAGCGAGGGCATAGGTAAGAAGAGAGAGCATAGGTAGACTGGTCTGTTTTGTTCCTCCTGTTTACACTAAGTAAATAAAATAAAACATAGTCACACATCATCAGAAGATCTGTACAAGGTTGCAACCCAGGCATATTACATGATAGATGCCACATTTTTATCAATTGAAAGATAGGGAAACAAAAGCATGGTTCAGTTGTGTGCTAGGTGCTTTCTCATTAAGGTGAGCAGAGGAAGATGTAATGGTGTGAGATTAGGAGCTTTTAGAGCTTCGTCATAAATATACAATTGATGCAACCATTATTTATAGCAGAGCCAAGTAAGATCATTGAGTCTGTGTGTCTGACATGAGAAGTCATATTAATAATGTAATGTGTTTTGTGCTTATTTAATATTAATAAGTCTAGTTATGTTACTCAATTACCAATACCTACCATTTATTAAGAGACGACCCTGAAACAGTGTCTCTCTCTTTTTTTTTTTAGAGACAGAGTCCCACTTTATTGCCCTTGGTAGAGTGCTGTAGCATCACAGCTCACAGCAACCTCTAGCTCTTGGGCTTAGGCGATTCTCTTGCCTCAGCCTCCCAAGTAGCTGGGTCTACAGGTGCCCACCAAAATGTCTGGCTATTTTTTTGTTGCAGTTTAGCTGAGGCCGGGTTTGAACCTGCCACCCTTGGTATATGGGGCCTGCGCCCTACTCACTGAGCCACAGGCACCGCCCTGAAGCAATGTCTCTTACAGAAGTTATTCAATGTATATAAAATACTATTATTGTTACCCTTTTAATGTTTTATAGGAAACAAAGGCTCAGAAATATTAAGTAGCTTCCCCAAGGTCACATGCTATAGACAACACAGGAGAAGATTAAGTTCATGTGGATGTTTCTGAAGTTCATGATTTTTCTATTAGACCTTGCTGATTCTTTAATTTTGATTCTTCTGAAGCTGATAGGTAACTATTTCTTCCACATACGTCTCCTAGGTAGTTCTCCTTCACAGGCAGTGAAAAGGAAGAATTAACTAGGAGAATTACCTGTGTTATCACCATAACACAGCCTTTAAAAACATGAGTAGAAATCTTCTTTTTGCTATGAAAATTACCATAAAGAACCTTAACCTGTTATAAGTAGAATATTTGGCAAATCCTTGATTTAACTTAAAGCAAGTCTTCTCAATGGACTGAGGAATAGTTCATTCTGACTTAAGGTAAAAGAAAATGCTGGTTGTTGGCAAGATGGGGTCTATAGAGTATGCATTTTTCTTGAAACCCATTTCTGATTTTTCATCTTTTGACTTCAGTTACTAAGTAACTGCATGAATGCGACCAAATCAATCCTACTTAGAGCCTATTTTCATCATCTGTAAAAAAGAAGATGCTGTACAAGATGTTCAAAAAGCATCTATCTTTGTGGCTCGATTACCTATGATTTTATTTGGAAGAACTTGAACCTAGACAATGATCATAACTTGGAGCTCATCAAGCTGAAAAAGGAATCATAAATGGGGCTCTGGAATTTGGTTCAAAAGGAAACTTAAAACTGAAAATGTGAGGGCTAGTATCAATCATATAATCTATTTTTTTATATAATCTATTTTTAAAAATGTCTTTGAAAATAGAATCAGTTTGTCAAAGAAAAGGTATCTATGTATGTACTAGTATGCACACACGTATACATTCCTAGTACACATGGATTGAACAGTTATGGCAGAAACAGGTGGTGGTGGGGCTGGGGCTGCGAAAAGGTTCTAGGAACACTATCTTTTTAACTCCTCCTACCCTTATCTCTATCACAAGAAACTTGGCAAAATCCCAACTCTCTGAAGACCACAGTTTAAAAACCACTTCGGTGGTCAATATGGTCAATTATTACAATGAGCGAGAGAAAGAGAGTGAGCAACTGAAGAAATAGAAGTACACAAAGATCCTAGGGGCACTGTCTGTAAGTCTAGGTTACAAAATCAAAAGAAATGAAAAGAAAATCAAGGAGAAACCCAGGCAAGTGATATAATACTATAATAATGGACTCAAAGCTCTCAAACCTAAAGGGCAGCTAGACAAAGGACACTATCATTGACTCATGTAGGATTGCAAGTGGGTTAATGAGAGAGGGCTCAGTGCTTCTGAAAAATGGGCACTTTGCTAGAAGGCTGCTGGTGCTTAGTGTTCAGAGAGGAATGAGATTACTTCCAGCTGTGGCCAATCTATGACAGGAATCATAATAAGGCTGAGCATTTGTGTGGTTGAAAAGGTATTGAAAAGTTGCAATAAGCAATGTAATCTTTTTTAAGAGCTAGAAAGGGAATACGAGAAGGCCATGTAGAAATATAAGAAATAGATAAACGATGTTTCATACAAAGGAAGAAGGTTCCAAACCAAAGAAGGGAAGAAAAGAAAACTCAGAGGGTATCTGGTGATGGTATTTCTACATTTTTCCAGAACAAAGGGTGAAGAGTAGAGTATTTATTCATTGGGCCATTAATTATTGAATACCCAGTGTGTGCTGGACTGCGTGCTAGGTTCTGGGGTCATGAATAAAACACCCTTGCCATTGGTTTAGGGTGATGGCAGATATTACATAATATATGTAATTTTTAAATATGTATTATAGTAAAAAATCATCAAAAAGAAAAAGAACACAAAAAAGTAGAAAACTACAATTTGGGAGCAAAGCATTGAATGAGAGATGTTGTTTTGAAGTAGTGATGTTTGAATCAAAAGTTGAGCTCATCATATGGTTCCATGTTAGTGAAAAACATCCTAATCAGAAGAAAAAGAACAAGAAAAAGGAAAAAAGGAAGAAAGAAAGGAAGGAAAGGGATGGAGGGAGGAAGGGAGGGAGGGAAGGGAAAATGTATTTTTTGCCCCCCAGAAGTTTTGCTCAAAGGTTAACTCAAAATAGGACAGATTAATAAAAGAAAGGGATTACAAATTTATTTACTGTGTTTATGGGGAGAATCATAGAGTAATTACCCAACATTCCAATGGATTTGAAATGTTCATATATCCTCATTTTAGAGGGGAGGGTAGATAAGGACTGTAGGTAATTCTGTTTAGAGGCAATCAATGGTTATGAGGGGGATGAATAGATATTTGGGAGACCAAATGGTTGGGGAGAAATAGAGTGACTGGTGAATGATTTTCTTTGGAAACTAAATTAACCTGACAGACAGGTAATATTTTTCAAATGCTTTGGACCAGGTGTGGCTGCATTTCTTGATCTTTTTTCCCCCAAAATGGATAGTGAAATAACAGGGAGAAGAAGCAAAGACAGCTGGTTTCTTAGGTGGATCTGGATCTTAGGCACATAAAGAAACTTCAGAGACTTTGGGAGAGGGGGTGGGGTGGGGGCACTGATGGTAAGAAACACCTTGAAGCTTTTTCAGTCAACCCAATATGTCAAAATGACATATTTTGGGGTAAAAATATTTCAAATTTCCTTTAAGAAGGAAGGAAGGGAAGGAGGGAGTGAGGAAGGAAGGGCAAGCAAGCCATCACAAATGCCTGGAAGTGGAAGCCTGAAATGGAAGTCCTGATGGGAGAGTAATATTGCTGGACAGTGAATGGGAGTGTTAGGTAGGTAGTTAGAATACATCTCTTGGGAACAAGGACAAGGTCCTTCTTGGTGGGACCACATTAATTCTGTCCAAAGTAAGAGGAGAGATCAGCATACCAGTCTACCAATCAGAGTTTAGCGTGCCAATTGCAGAAGGATGGAGAAGACTCTCTAGCCCAGCAACAGGTGCAATGGACCCAGAGCAGCCTTAAGACTGATTTTGACTGCAGTCCATACCCTCCCACAATGGAGGCCTATTCACAGTCTATGGCAAATATATCTCACCAAGTAAACCTATAGCTTACTCTGTAAACCTACCTTTCTCTTCCTCAACAAACTTTGCTTCATGCTTGCTTCACTTTGGGATGTCTGGTCATTTTTTGATCAAGAGCACTCCCAGAACTGAGGACCCAGAAAGCTGCCTGAAACACCAACATTTTAGGACATAGGTAACTGCCACCTGATGGGGCAACCAGAGGTGAGGCCAGTTCATATAGGGCCTTGTAGAAGATAGTAAGTTCATTAATTTTTACTCAGAGGCAATTAGAAATCTATTGGAGGAGTCTGAGAAGAGAGGGCTGATTTGATTTGAATTTTTAGATAAAGGACCTATCTACTCTGGTAAAAGAAGACAGCAGGAGGCAGGAACTAGGGCGGGAAGGTTAGTTGACCCTTACTGGATTTTTCTTTCTTTTGCATGTTTTTTTGTAAGATGAAAAATAAAAGCATATTTGTTTTGTGTAATGATGACAATAAAAATAATAAAATCCATCATGAAGGCATGAAGTGTTAGGCCGATAAATGTGAGTCTTGTTTCATAGACAATGAGGAGACATTGGAGTCAGAATGTCTTTGAAATTCAGGGAGATTCATACAAGAGTTAGTCAACTGAAGGAGGAAAAAACAACCAAAATAAGCAGCATTAAAAACATTCAGGCAAGAGGAAGTCCTGGCCTGGATTAGGGTCACAGGGGGAGGAATGCAGAGAGGGTAATGTTGATACTGTTTGTGCATGACACAAACAGCATTGAGCTCACATAATGACAAATTATGTCGGTTGGGAATGAGGAGTCCAAGTGAAGTGTTAACTTTCATCTGTGGGTGTTGAAGAAGGAAAGAGGTAGTAGGCACTGGAATGGGGAATTCAGGAAGGGTTGGGGGGAAAAGTAGGATAACTAGTTGAGGTAGCTGGATGTCACCATCCCCATGTAATATCTAATGGGAACATTCCAGCAGTCAGTGGAAAATTACCACTGTGTTAAAGAGAAATAACTTATGAAGAGTCTCAGGCTACTCGGACTTTTTATAAGTCATAAAAGGTTAACAAACTAAATTAAAATAAAAATATAACCAAATCTTTGGGACTCATTTCCTCTTAATGTAATTTTGAAGGTAATGAACGATGAGTGAGCACACGCCTTTACATAGAAAATCCTTTAGGACTTTCTTAAAGTTCTCCTTCAAAAATTAGAACTTTCTTCAGCTGCAGTATGATTTCAGAAGCAGAAATATGTACTAATTAGAAACATGGGAGAATTTATATTTTGACATTTCTAGTCCAATAGATACAGTTTGTTCATGGGCTGTTAGATACAGAGACATCATTGTCAAAAAAGGAAAGAGTGTCAACAATACCTGAAAACTTGAGAACTCAGAAATAATAGGGGCCAATAATCACAGCTCTAATGTTTCACTCCCTATGTCCTAGGTGCCCACCTGCTCTGTGATGCTAATCTGCTTTTAATACTATCTTCTCCAGACCTTGGTGCTCATTCTTAGTTTTCTGATACCTGGTTTTCAAAATGTCTCACAAGCTTACCCCGCTTCACACTTAGATCTTTGGTCCTATCTTCAACACTGACCATTTTTCTCCCTCTAGCCCAACTGATTTTCTATTTAGTCTTTCCCAGCCTGCTACTGGAAGCTCATTCCTTTGCTCAATTGAATAGCAATTTAGAACATTTCAGCAACTTAAGAAAAGCTTCTATTGCAGCTGTCATCAACAGTGATAGCCATACAGTACAAGAACATGTAAGTTATTTGTATTTTAACCCAAGACATGAAAGGCACAAAGGAAGAAGAGGAGTAGAAGAGGAAGATGGGAGAGGGAAGAAAAAAGAAAAAAAAATAGAAAGAGAGGAGAGTAAATAAATTTATCCTGGCTTAAACACTTGTCCCATAAGTCATCATATCCCAATATCAATGCAAAGGCCGGTGCCAATCCATAATTAATTTTTCAAATTTTTGTGGCATAAGAAAATGAGGTTGATGTAATGAATTTTTCACATATAAAATTTGTTCAGTTGATAGCTGCCATTTATTCTGGGAATATATTCTTCCTACTTTTTGTATTATAATGTTGTATAAAAATTATGAATTTAATGATAATAATTTCTTATTTTTAATTCCTAGCAAAATGAAAAGTGGAAAACTATGTATCTGTCTATGCATGTTCATAGTCACAGTGTTTATATTATTTGTTTGAGAAATCCCGAGACCTGGTAACTACTGTCATAAATTAAGTTGGGTAACAGCACATCTTAACTGGTAAGTGTGGTAAAGGAAACTTTGAGTAACTAAAAGAATTCATCAACATAGTCTTGGTGCATATACAACGTTGAAAAATCCAGTTGTCCAGACTTATCCTAGAAAAAGCACTACCTACCTCAATGCTGAGTATCACTACAGACACCTTTGAAGTCCTCCCGTTGGGAAGCCATGCATGGACACCAGTTCCTAGTCCACCCTTCAAAGCAGCTTTGGAACTTTTTTAACAATTTTTTTTATTTATTTTTTTATTAGATCATAATTGTGTACATTAATTCTATCAAAGGATACAGTGTGTTGCTTCCATATGCAGTTTGGAAAACTCTCATCCAACTGGCTAACATAGCCATCATGTCTTTCTCATAATTGTTGTGTTAAGACATT
>CAUYQV010097905.1:0-33239 GCA_963574575.1 Galagoides demidoff | reverse complement strand
TTTTAAAACTATAACTGAGAAAATGACAGGAAGGCTGTGTTGATCAGTTTGATGGAAGTATTTCGGATTGCATGCGAAAACCCCACACTGTACCCCAGAAGTGCATTAATGTACATAGTTACCATTCAATAAAATTAAAAAAAAAAAGATTTCTATCATTTCACATGATTGAGCTTGCTATGCTTGGTGATGGAATATAACAAAGAGCAGCAGAAGGCCCTGCTCTCACGAGGCTTACAGTTGGTCTCATAGAGGAGACGGGCTATCCGATTATCATGGTATCAAGGGTAAAACTACCGCTTTGACTCAGGCAGAGAAGATGCACATGATTACAATGGAGAGCATGGTGTCACTGAAGAGTTCAGGGAAGTCTTCTCCAAGGAGCTGGTGCACGGACTTGGAATTAAGAGTATGTTAGGAAGAAGGAAACGATGTGCAGAGCTCTGCACCCAGTGATGAGTAAGAGGAATTGAAAAATTAAAAAGTAGGTGTGTAGAAGAGGGAAGAGAGGAATACACAGACTCAGGTGACGCTGGAGTGGTAGAAGCTTAGGTAGAAGCTAAAACCTCGTAGAGGGGTGGCCAGCTGTGCTAAGGAATTTCGTCTTTGCCATAAGAATGATGGAAAGCCAGTGAGAAATGGCTTGGCTCACTTTGTATTTGGGGGAGCTCACTCTATTGTGGTGTGTTCAGTGTACACAGACAAGTCAGAACACTCGTGCTGTGATCCAGACAAAGCAGGACAAAGGAAATCAGGGAGAAAATGTGGAGGAGGGCTGGGTTCTGGTTGTTTGGGAAGTAAAGTTTTCAGGGTTGGGAGTATGAGGGGAGAGTTGTCAGGGGGAGGAAGATGCTATGTGCAGGATTCCGGCTGGTGTAACAGGCAAGGCAATTGATGGGAGGCATTCCTTTAGAGCAGGGGCTCTAAAACTATGGCATGTGGGACAAGCCCTGCCTGCTGCCTGTTTTTGAAATCAAGTTTTATTGGAACACATCCATGCCATGCTCGTTTGTTTATGTACTGTGCCTGACTGCTTTTGGGCTATAAATGCAGAGTTGAATACTTATAACAGAGCCTGGCTCACCAAGCCTAAAAACTCTATCATTAAATATCTTTATAAAAAAGCTTTGTGGACCCTGTCCTTAGAGAAAAAAAAATGCACACACATATAGACACACACACAGAGGCACATACACACACATTTGACCCTTGAACAACATGGGTTTGAACTGCAAGGGTACATGAATATGCAGATTTATGCAGATTTTCTTCTGCCTCTGCCACTCCAAAGACAGGAAGATCAACCTCTGCTCTCCCTCCTCTTTCTCAGCTTACTCAGTCCAAAGGCAATGAGGATGAAGACCTTTAGGGTACTCCACTTCTACTTAATGAATAGTAAATGTATTTTCTTTTCCTTATGATTTTCTTTTCTCTTTCTTTCTTTTTTTTTTTTTTTTTTTTTTGAGACAGAGTCTCACTATATTGCCATCAGTAGAGTGCTGTGGCAACACAGTTCACAGCCACCTCAAACTCTTGGGCATAAGCAATTCTCTTGCCTCAGTCTCCCAAGTAGCTGGAATTACAGGCACCCACCACAACGCCCAGCTATTTTTTATTGCAGTTGTCATTATTGTTTAACTGGCCCAGGCCAGATTTGAACCCACCAGCCTTGCTGTACTATGGGTGCCAAGCCTCTTTATGGTTTTTTTTTTGAGACAGAGCCTCAAGCTGTCCCCCTGGGTAGAGTGCTGTGGCATCACAGCTCACGGCAACCTCCAACTCCTGGGTTCAAGTGAGTCTCCTGCCTCAGCCTCCCAAGTAGCCAGGACCACAGGCACCCACCACAACACCTGGCTTCTTTTTGGTTGCAGCCGTCATTGTTGTTTGGTGGGCCCAGGCTGGATTCAAACCCGCCACCTTAGGTGTATGTGGCTGGTGCCTTAGCCACTTGAGCCACAGACGCTGAGCCTATGATTTTCTTAATAACATTTTATTTTCTCTAGCTTATTTTATTACAAGGATATAATATATAATACATGTAACATACAAATATAGTAGAACCTCTGTAAGTTGGCCACCAGGGGACTGTAACAAACTGGTCAATGTAGGGAGGTGGCCAACATAAGGAACTAGGTCTTAGTACATGTGGCCCATGATCTGTCTATGAAAATAAGGTCAACTTAAGGAGGTGATCGAGGTAGGGAGGTGGTCAACTGTGAAGGGTCTATTGTATATGTTAATTGTTATCAGTAAGGCTTCTGGTTAATAGCAGGCTATTAGTAGTTAAGTTTTAGGGAAGTCAAAAGTTATATGCAGATTTCTGACTGTGTGGGGGTCAGTGCCCCAATCCCCAAGTATTTGAAGTGCTTTCAGAAAGCAAAGAGATCAAGTCAAGTAGGAAGTTACACACGGTACTTTAGAGGTATTTTAAATATAAGAGTCAACTGTACAAAGATTGTAATGAGCATGGATGAGACTACATAGGAGAATGTTAGAGTGAGTAAAAGAAGCCACCTAGGACAGAGCCTGGAGAAATTCCATCATTTAAGGGCCAGGTAGAGGAGTAAGTGGGAGTCCAAAGAATATACCACAATGGAAGTCAAGTGTGTGGGTCCTAGGGTTGCAGCAATAAAATACCACAACTGAATGATCTAAAAGGGAACCATATTCTCTAATGGATCAGGAGGCCAGAAGTCTGAGATCAAGCTGTCAGAAGGGTTGGTTCCTTCTTACATGCTTGGAGGGAGAATCTGTTTCATGCTTGTTTCTTAGCTACCAGACTTGCATCAGTCCTGGGCATTCTTTGGCTTGTAGACAAATCACTCCAATCTCTACGTCTCTTGTCACGTGATGTAGTCCCTGTAGCTCCCTATGTCTCTTCTCTTAATATAAGGTCACCAGTCATATTTGATCAAGGCCCTGCTCTATTCCAGTATAAACTTGTCCTAACTAATTATATCTGCAGTGATTGTTTCCAAGTTAAGTACATATTCTGAGGTTCCTTGAAGGATATGAATTGTAGTGGGGACACTATACCCAATCCAGTACACTGCAGGAAAAGATGAATTCTAAACAGGAGGCAGTGTCATTAGCATCTGGGAGGTCCAGAGAGTGATTCCAGATTCACCCTGGTGTATTGAAAGTAGAGACCCACAGGTAGAATTTAAGGAGACTATTCCTGTATCTCAATGTGCAGATTCCCCCCTGGCTTCCAGTTCTCTAAAGTTTTATTGATGGCTTGTATTAGAGAGTCTGTCTTTATTTTTGAGAGATGGCCCAGTCGGTGTCCCTGGTGTGGCACAGGGGTCCTAGCTCTGGAGCAAGGTAAGAGTAAAGATGCCACCTTTGGAATTTCTCTTTTTGATCTCTGCAACCACTTGATTTCCCTTGGAGATCTTTCTTTAAGTAATATCCAGGCCCGCTCCTATTTAAAGTGCACAGGGGCTAATGGGATCACTGGCTGAGGTGAAATGGTTGCAGATGGTAATGTGAAGACTAATTTATTTTCAGAGGCTTTTAGGAATTCATGTGCTTTTAATGATAGCTTACTATAACCACAAATCCCTCATTTTCATTCTTTAAAAGGAGAGGATATTGCCCATTATTAACAACAGAGGAAGATAGAGTAGGCAGCTAATTGACCCAGCTAAGCTGACACAATGGTGGCGGGGTTATGAAAGCTGAAGAGCTTTACTATGCTCCTAGGACTTTTGTCTCATTTTTTACATTGACTTCTCTGACCTCTCTACAAGCCACTTTCACCTGCTCGTCTCTCTTCCTCAGTCAAGCTTCCATCTGGCTGGTCCACAGTGAGGTCTGTTGGGTAGTGTTTCCTGTGATCCTTTTCTTTTTTTCCATCAAAAAGCTGATGCTTCTCGTGCCCCCACCAGTAGGATGGTGACTTTTTCTTGGAAAGAGCCAAACTGGGTGGGATGACATCCTGTCGGTTACTCTGCTTTGGGGTCCTGTTATCTGCTGCTTTTTAAGCCGAAGGGTGGGGATGGCAAGTTGGCTGTCAGGAGTCTGGGTAGGAAGAAAGGGGAAATGGGGAGGATGGGAATGGAAAGATGTATCTTCTTTTAATCTCGATATGGGAAAAAAATAGTCTTCCATAGCCAGAAATCATTAATTTCAGGATGGAAAATGTTGGCTCCTTCCCTGGCCCTTAAAGCCATCTGGATTGCTGATACCACGTATCTATAAATTTGTAACGCTCAGAGGTCCCGAGGCACAGTGCCGCAAGGCTGGGGTTCTCATTTGCTGATAGCTGCTTCTCCTGCCATCGACTCACCTGAGATTGGCCTCTGGGTCCTGCTACCCAGATTTATGTTCTGCCTCTGATGAGTTGCAGGTTTATATTTAGTCTTTCCAGGGCTCAAAGCTTGGACTTTCTAAGCTTCCAAGGAGTTTAGACAAAGTTCTGGCTGTCAGAGGCCCCAGTTCACTCAGGGATCTGTTCTGCCTCATCCTTCACCTGTCCCAAGAAAGCCCAAGAGCTTTGGGACACAGGATAACAGGCTGGATCGGAGATCCAGAAGGGATCGTCATGGTTTAGGAAATGGCATATAATCGTTGCTAATGGGAAAGTGTGGGTTTTCAAGTCAGGCCCACCCAAGATTGAATGTCGGGCTCTGACCACTTTTATTTTTACTTTCTGAGAAGAAAATACCACTAAGTACATTCTAAAACAACACAACAATGTGTGTGTGTATGTCTAATATATATATTATACTGTACATTAAAAAAAAAAAAAGACTAGGGCATATATATGCAATGTGTGATTGCTATTGCCCCAAGGTGAATCTGGGAAACAGGCGATTTTAGACAAGAAACAAGGGGGATTTTAGATTTTTAGTAATGACTTAGGTCTTTTCTTAAAAAGAAAATAAATCCAGAGATACCAGGACATGAAGTTAACGTACAAATTCTGGTGGTGGGATATATTATTTTCCCTATTTTTTTATATTGAGCATCTTTCCATAAATTTGTCATTTTTATTTCTTCTTCCATGAATTGTCTATTCACAATTACCTCCCATTTGTCCATTGGATTGTTTATCTTTTCCTCGTTGCTTTGAAGTTATTTTTATATTCTGATGCCAAGTTTTGGTTATATGCACTGAGAGTATCTTCTCTTCGTCTGTGGTTTATTATTTCCTTTTTTTTTTTTTTGAGTCTTTTGACAGACAGTGAGTGACAGAAGTGATGACAGAAGGTGACTTATCAAATATTTCCTTCATGCCTCAAGCTTTTGGTATATTGTATAAGAGGTCTTTCTTGCTTTGGTTCATAAAGCCCGTTATTTTCATACGTTATCTTCTGATGGAATGAACCTTTTGTTTTCCCTGTAGGTCTCCTGTCCACTTGGAATTCATCTTTTTGGTATGGTAACTTAAAGATTTAATTTAATTTTTTTCTAGGTGGAGATCCAATTGTCTCAAAACTATTTAATTATTAATTACAGGAATGCTATTGATTTTGTATCCAGAAAACTCACTGAATTCTCATACATTTTAATAACCATACATTTTATTCAATTTTCTATGTGAATAAATCCCTAGAATTACAAATAATGACAATTTAGTCTATTAATAAGTCTCATACATCATATATAGCATATATCATTCCTTTTTCTTGCCTTATCCTAATTTCAGAATCTCTAGTATAATGTTAAATAGTAGTGGACATAATGGGCAACCTTATCTCATTCTTGAGATTAATGAAAATGCTTTCAAACTTTTACTACCAAGTAGAAATTTGACATAGGCCTTTGTTAGATATTCTTTTATCAGGTTAAAGAAGTTCCCTTCTCTTTTTAGTTTTCTATAACTGAATTTTTAAAAAATTATAAATGAA
The DNA here is from genome assembly GCA_963574575.1 of Galagoides demidoff. Taxonomy (NCBI): domain Eukaryota; kingdom Metazoa; phylum Chordata; class Mammalia; order Primates; family Galagidae; genus Galagoides; species Galagoides demidoff. The sequence goes on along the minus strand of CAUYQV010097905.1, from coordinate 27,384 downwards.
TGGAACATTGATTTCTCTCTCATATTATAGTTCTGATGTAAATGGTTTAACTGGTGGTTTGAACTGCTGCTAAATAGTTCAAACAATTGAACTAATAAGGGACCCAAATGACTGGTTTCCCTTTCCGTAGACCATTGTTCCCATTGTGGAGACAGAGACGAAAGACTTGGCGGGGGCATTCCTAAAGTCTTAAGACCCAAACCTCAGAGTGGCATATATAGGTATATAACTTTCATTTCATTGGGGGGAAAAATCAGTTATAGGGCTACAGATAACTGTGAAGGAGGCCAGAAATCATGGTGTGCAATCATCTCTGCCCAAGAGATGGATCTTAAATATTTTAAAAGTTTCTATTTCCAGTTTTGTTGACACTATTGCATATTTGTGTGTGTTAGAGATAGGGGGGGAAAAAAGTGTTGTGTACATGCTGTTTCCCCAGGCACCAAGCAATTCTCCAGCAGACCTAGTTGAATGTCCTTTAATCCAACTTAATTCTGACACTCCTACAGGGAGATGACATCAAATCCCCCAGGTCAAGGGCTCAGGAGCCAAGTCAGCTCCTCACTTCAGATGCCAATCACAAGCCCAGGTTGTAATCTATGCTTCTGACCAACTGGCTGTAAATTGGGGTTTCCCAACTTCCTTTCCTGTGTTTAATTAATTTTCTAGAGTGCCTCATAGGACTCAGGGCCACATTTTATTTATATTTTCTTGTTTACTAATAAAGGACATAATAAAGGCTATAGAAAAATAGCCAGTTGAAGAGATACATAGGATGAGGTCTAGAAAGTCTTGAATACAGGAACTTCCATTCCAGTGGAATTGGGGGGTGCCATCCTTCTGGCATGGAATATGTTCACCAACCTGGAAACACTCTCAAGAATTTTTATGGAGGATTCATCACATCAGCCCTATTGGTTGTTAACTGTATTTCCAGCCCCTCTGCACACTCTGGAGAATGGGAGGGTGGTACTGAAAGCCTCAAGCCTCTAATCATGGCTTGGTTTTTCTGGTGACCAGCCTCCAGCCAGGAGCCTACAAAGAGTCACCTCATCACAACACAGGATGCTCTCATCACCCAGAAAATGCCAAGGGATTTAAGAGCTCTGTGTCAGACTCTCCTATCACTCAAAAAATTATCAAGGTCTTAGGAGCTTTGTGTCAGGAACTGGGGTAGAAGACCAAATATTAGAACTGAAGATTTTCCTAGCACCCCTGTCTATAAGGAAATGGGGCAGAAACCAAATATTAGAGCAAATGTTTCTCCTATCATGGTGATTGCTTAGGAAATTACAAAGGTTTGGGGAGCTCCATGCCAGCGACTGGGGGCAGAGACCAATATAAACATTTTTTATTATTTCAGTGCTGTCTTTTTCTTGATCAGTTGCTGAAAATTTTCTATTTTATTGGCTTTTTATTTCGTTTAACACCCTGACATGAGTGAAAAAACTGGCCAAATTCAAATGAAGTCTACAATCAGTAACACTGATATTTACTGTATCACTATGTATTAGTACATATAGTCACATAAACTACTAGCAATATACAGTAATGTTGATTTCTAGTTTTGAAAATTGAACCATGATAGTATAAGATGTTCATATTAAGGAAAACTGTTCACTAGATATAAAGGAATATTATCTCTACAACTTTTCTCTAAAGCTAAAATTATTCCAAAATAAGAAAGTAGTGTTTTAAAGCCTTCAGTCTTGTTGATCATTACTACTCTTTCTCTTTTTGGCCTGTTTTCTTTTTTGTTGCTTTGTGCCTCTAACACTGCCACTTTCTTCTTTCAATTTATTTTCAGTTTAGTCTGTTTTTCTGGCTAGTTGGTTGAATGTTATTCACAGGCTGCTACTCTAACCATAGGACCTCTGTCAAGTCTTTTAACATCTCTTAATCTGTTACTTCCTCTTTCTATGTGTACTTATAAAATAAGGTAATGATGCCTTCTTTCTATAGTACATGCAAAGGCTAAGCGAAAACTTACATGTAAAACAACATCTCGTATACAGCAAGCACTTAATAAATGACTGTTGCAATCGTTGTTATCATCATCGTCATCATCATCATTGTGGTCACTGGGAGAATCCATGGTGAAAAGATGTGTGCAATGAAATTTGATGGAGTTAGTTTTGGGGTAATATTAGTTATATCATCTGCATGGACACATTTTCTATATTTTATTCACAATTCTACTTTCTAGTGTCATAAAAATCCCTTAGAATGGGATCACCATCAAAACTAATGATGAGTTATTTATTTTTATTAAATCATAGCTGTGTACATTAATGCAGTCATGGGGTACAGTGTGCTGGTTCCATATACAATCTGAAATAGTTTCATCTAACTTGTTAAGATCCCTTTCATGTCATTTTCTTAGTTATTGTGTTAAGACTTTTATATTCTACATTTAGAAAGATTCACATGTACCCTTGTAAGATGAACCATAGGCATGGTCCCACCATGTTTACATGGATGATGATGAGTTATTTGAAGGGACACAGAAATAGGCATGTAGGAAATTGCATTTGCTTTCAGTCTTATGTGTTGTGTCTTTCCATATGCATGTTCCACCTTTCTACATCCTGTTCTGTTTTCTGGAAGGCTAACCTCTACCAACTGAATCAACTGGGTTTCTCTGTGCTTTCCCGAGGGGAGGTATCAGTGGCGATTGGCAGGTGAGAAGAAGGAATGTTCAGGTTATTTGTTTCCTTGGCTCTTCTGTTGAAGAATATAGCTTCTGCCCATAATTACGGCTATTGGTGTCTGTAAGTTTAGATAACCTATGCTTCCTTGTTTCCTCCCCACCGTCCCTTTAGGCCTAAGGATAGTAACAGTGCCCAGACATTGCCCAGATTAGGATATTTTACCCTTCTTTATAAGTTTCCCTAAAGCTTGCCAACACCTTTGTTTGAACTAATGAAATAGTCTCTTCATTAAACTCTTCTCAAATTAACCTTTTTAAGTGTGTCACCAATCTTATCACTAATGCATGTGTTTCACCAATTATAATTTAATTTGTCACCATAGCTGAAATTTGAACAATGATGTTAGAAATGGCACCAAAGGAACTTAATATACTTATCTTCAATTCCAAATGTTGATGAGTGAAAGTACTGAAATGATATCCTAGACTCATCCTTAGTGATATTGCTATTTTTTACTACTATTTTAGGGCCTATTTCCAAGAATAATTACAGAATATATGAGGACATAATTTAAGTCAATGACATTAGTAAACATTTACTATATGCCAGGCATCTTTAAAAGCTATTTTAATCCTCAAAATAGTACCATGAGGTAGTTCCCACAATGGTCCATTTTTTTTATGTATAGGAAACCAAGATGTGGAAAAGTTGAGATATTTGTTTAGGATCACATAGGAAAAAAGTGGTAAATCTCAACTCAAGCATTTAGGCTCCCCACCAGCACTTGAAACCATTGTGCTAGAATTAACCCAACAATGTAGTTACGATATGACTTTGCAGCCAATTTCAAAAGATGAATGAATCAAAGTTCCACCATGAAATAAATGTTCTAAGGTGACCAGTCGTCCCGCTTTTGGTGGGACAGTACTGATTTTTAACAATTTGTCCCATGTCCTGCAGCATTTTAAAAAAGTCCTGATTTTTGGAAAGAATTCATGACAAGCTAGGGAACGCAGGAGAACAGGAAGGGAATATGTGGTTTTTGGCTGCCATGTGGCTATTTCACTGGGATATGAGTTTTATGTTATTTTTGTTAATTTTATAATGTCAAACTTTAATAATAACAAATAATTATTGAGAACTGATTATGGAGAACTGCTTATCAAAGTTTGCATTCTTGTCAGGCCCTACACCCGCACCCCTCCCCCCCAGGTCAGTGCTGTCCCTCTTTACCAATGCTAAAATCTGGTCACCTTATGTTATACTCAAAACCAGCTAATTGATGAGCACACATGAGTAATCAATTACAGAGTTTAGGGAAACCAACAAGGAATGGGGCAATGCCGCTGGGCTAGTAACAGTGATACACTGTTACCACCTCTAGTCCTCAAAGGACACAAAGAGGGCGGCCAGGCAAGAGCTGTGGCATTTGACTGAGGAATGCAACCAATCTGCCATGATTTGTGCAATAAGGGAGCCAGGAGAAATTCTTCCTTCTCACTTTCCTCCCATCCTCCCCTTTCCTGCTGATCTTTCTACTTGTTGTCAAACCCAATTGGAAGTAAGAAAGCCAAGAACCCAAATGACATAGTCTATAAAGCTTTGCCTCCCAAGGTTCAGGGCAGGGTGGGGAATATGTAGGAGGGGAAGCAGGAAATATCTAGTAGGGTGGATTTTTCTAATTAAGGAAATACTTTTGCTCTCAGAATAGTCTTATACAAGAAAGAAATCTAAAGTAAAATTAGCATATTCAGCAAGGTGTTAACAAGATCTTTTTTTCCTCTCCTTTATTTTCATTGCTTTTGGAAAGGAGCTGAGCTTTTGTCTTTTTCCTCTTCTTTATTTTCACCACTTTTAGAAAGGAGATGAGCTTTTGTAGATGTCCCCACATACTGTTCCTTTTGTATAGTCTTTGCAGCCAAAATGAATCATAACTCAGTAGATAGAAGCTCTATTTTGGTCCCAGTTATCAACTCTAGAATAATGATACACCTTTAGGCTACTGTGTATAATCATCATAATACATAAAGAAATTGCTATAGGTCAGAATATATTAAATCCATGCATGTATTTGATGCTAAAGATCAGTAGATCTAATCATAGAAAGTTTATAGAACTTGAGCCATCAGTTGAACTTTGTGAATTATCTGGTTTAACTTCCCACGTATTGAGGGAATACTCAATATAAGAAATCCTAAGATATCATTTTCCAGCCTATAAATCTATTTTCCAATAGATGATCCATAAGTCAAGGAAAAAGTATTGCCTGGGACTCTATGACACTACTGATCTATAATTCCCACCTTTTCTAAAATGAACTTTTTTCTCTACTCCCATTATTCTTTCTATCGAATCCTATTTGCACCAAGAGCTAAACTTATTTTTTTTTGAAAACATTTCTTCAAGTTATTTCATTTTCTCAATAAATAGCAGCCACATTATGAAAGTGCAGAATGGAACAGTGAATTAAAACCCTGTTTATCTACTTATGAATTTCCAGCAAAAAAGTTACCAGATTGTTTGGTTCAAGATAGCGTGTTCACTTGGGAGAAATGATGTACTTGAGTATGCATCGGGGACTGTGTTTTACATATTTCGTTTGTGCCACACAATAAAGTAGATACTAATGTTATATTCATTTAACAGATCTAGAAATTTAGTAATTTCCTATGAATAGATAACTAGAACCAAGTCCTAACTTTGTCACTTGAACCAGTGTTGAAAGTGCTAAAAAGTGAGAGAAAAATACCTGCAGAGGGGACGCTTGAAAATGTGTGCAAGCATTTGAATTGTCACAATACTGGGGAGAATTATCGGTGGCCAAGGCCACTAAGAGTCCTGCAATGCCCTAGACATTGATAAAAAGATAAAAAATTCTTCACAACTCTACACAACAGTGCCCCACTAAGAAACTTTGACCTAGACTAACCTAAAATAAAGTTGAATGCTGAAATCATTTCTGTTTTGCAAGTTAAAATTATAATACCCACACATTTATTATTTTATGTATTTTGATCATCATGTATCTAGGTCTTCAAAAAATGTGCTGGAGGAAGAAGTTAGATTTTTATAAAGACATTTTAGGAATAGCGATGAAAAAAGTGGAAGCAGAAAGAAAATTGTACTGTAGAATGGAGGACCCTATGACTATAATGTCTGTTGAATTCTGAAAGCCTCATTTTATATCTTGCCAAAATTGCTATGAAAAGTAAAGATCTATTGTACAGATTGCCAGTATTTATGAATGTTTCAGGCAATACTTTCTAAGCAGCTGAACTGGCTGTTGAAAGATGTTTCTGGGAACCCTCGTCCCCTCTTCTAGTAAATGAGTTATAGCTTGTTTATGTCAGATAATGTTAATTGCTGGGGGAGGAGCAAACATCTGGAACATACTATTATAACAAGGTTTCTCTTTTGTTCTGAGTTTAGGTGTGCAGACCAGGAGAGGGGTCTTCAGGGTCTTCTTGAATGATTAAGCCTCCATGTGGATCTTCCCATTTTCAGAACCTTTGTAATTCATGCCCTTTTCCACACACCCAGTAGTTTTTTTTTTAACCACCGTGGTCATTTATATTCAGTAGATAATACCAGGCATTTCCTTGGAGGTCACTGTGAGAGAGAGTGAAGTAGGGACTGGGATATAAACGAAGTGAGGTGGGGTGTGAGTTCCGGGTAGTCTGATCCCAGAGCACTACTGTGTAGATCAGGTTCAATCTCAGCTCTATCACTTATTAGCTGTGTGAACTTCAGCGGATAACTTAACCTCTGTAAGTTTTTGCTTCTCTGTATGTAAAGTGGGGAAAAATAATAGCACTTATATTATGGAGTTGTCCTGAAAATTAAGTAAAACGATGAGATTAAAAGTATTACTCGTAATAAGCATTCAATAAATATAAACTATTGTTATCCAGCATCTGATCCTACCCTGTCTCCTTATCTTCAACTCTTCGGCAATTCCACACTCTAACTCTAGTTATATCAGACTAGTTACATGTAGTATTTCTCAAACTACCTTTCTTCTGTGGCTCAAGCTGCACCTCTTGTATGAAATATTACTCTTCTTCTCTTTGGGTATAATCCCACTATCTCTCTAGGTCCAGCTGAGATGTCTACTGTGTTCACTTATCAGAAAGCGTTGTACTCTCTCAACTGATGTGGCAGGCATAATACCTCTTTATTAAAATAACCTAAGGCCTCTGTTTAAGACCTTAATGTGCAAAGTCTCAGGAAAGATCATGATTGCTTTTCACCAGTTACAACAATCTTGATGTCTTGCTTTCTCAAACCCCATGGTAGCTAGAAGTGGTCATATGACTCCCTTCTGGCCAGTAGGATAAGAGGGCAAGTTGGCTGGGGGATTTAAGAAGAAGCCTTTGCTTTCTTGATGAACAGACTGGTGTGGCTGCCGCGTTTTTCATACCTCTCTCTCCTCTTTGATCACTGGAGATGTTAAGTCTACAGCAGTGGCAGCCATCTGTGACAATAGGCTATAAACGCGAGGGAAAAGTCAAGATAATTGATGAGAAGTTGGCTATAACATGACTTAGTTGCTAATCAAGACGTGAAGCCACCTACCCTCACATTTATTATGTGAGAAAATCAGCCTTTATTTTTAAGCCATCAGAAGTCAAATTTTCTATTATTTGAAGCTAATTGCATTTGCAGCTAAAGAAAAGTGAAACTCCTTAAAAGTCAACATCTCAGATATTTTTTCAGTTAATAAAGGTTGTACAGAATCATTGCAGAAAATTCAAGAAGCACAGAAAGGCTTATGGTAAACTACTTTATTTTTCCTACGTATCTGGGGCCTCTCCTTGCAGGAGAAATGTAGTTCCTCCCCCAAGAACACAGGGTATGGTTGTGTGGCTTGTGTAGATCAAGGAATGTGAGGGAAGGGACATGATCCACTTTCGAGAAGAAGCCATTTTTTTCTTTTATTCTGTTTCACCTCTGCTATGAGACTGGCAGATCCCAAACAGAAGGCTGTCCTTTGGGCGTAGAAAAGCAGAGAATGTGGAGCAGGGTTATATGCAACCCCATAGTAGGTATGAAGATGAGAGGCAAGTGAACTCCAGGAATGATTTGTTCTTGAAGCACAACTGAACTTATGTTGGCAGATTTAGAACAAGGTAAAAGGGGAGAAGGAGGGAATTTGTGATTCCACTAACGGGAAGCAAATTTTATTAGTGATCTCCTTCACTAAAAATTTATAATAGTCCTTTCAGACTCATATTAGTAACAATGACTATTTGTAATTTAATAAATTACTATACCACATTTTTTCTCAAAAATCTATTTAGTATACTACTTTTCCCCTATTAAAAATGTATAGATTGTTCTTAATGATTTTTCAATGTCCCGTTGTTCAGAAGCACTTTTTACCATAAAAAGGGTATTTGGATCATTACTTGGGTGAACACGTAGAGTCCTCCCGAGAATTCCTCATGTATTTATGTAGCCCAGTACTTAGCACCACCAAACCTGGCATATAAGCTCTCAAAATTTTTTCTTTAAGAGGAGAAGAAAAGTAATAAAGGAACATGGGCCGAGCTACAGCAGAAGGTGTGGGAAAGTGTCAGTGACATAAAACCTCATTTTATCTGGTTCCCTGTTTCTGTTGGAGTTAGTCTTTTATAACTTGTCTGTCTATATTCCTGCTACATCCCATTTCTCACTCTCTTACTGATATTCATGAGAAGGCTCCAGAGAACCATGTGCTAAAATGGTACTGTTTTTTGTCATCATTAATTAACCAATTCATTTGTATTCTCATTCAATAAAATTTGTATTGAATAAATGCCTGTTACGTGCAGACCGTGCTCTAAGCATTGCAGATATGGCCGTCAGCATGACAGTTGAGGTCTCTGTTTCACAGAACTTTCCATTCTGCTGTGAAGGCAGCAAAGCAGGAAAGAAAGGGGCTAATAAACAAATGGACAAATTATTTTGTATAGAGATAAGTGTTAAGAAGAAAATTACATGGGGTCATGAGAACAAATGGGCAAGCAGGAGGGGAATGGGTGGCCTTGGACGATGAGGAAAGACCTCTCTGAGGAGGTGACATTTGAGCACGTGGCCTGAAATACAAGAAGTCTTCAGCTATGTGAAAAAGTGAGGGATGCGTGTGCCCAACAGAGGGAACAGCAGGAACCAAAGCCCTAAGAAAGAAGGTGCTTCATAAACTTGCAGAAAATAATAGTGTGATGAGAGAGGAAAACAAGAAGAGAGATGGAAAGGCCAGCAGTGCCCAGACTTTATACAGTCTTAAAGACTATGGTAAGGACTTAGGATGTGTTCTAATAGGAATGGAGTAGATAGACATGGGCTTTATGCATTGGAGCAAAATCAGAGCAAATCTGATTTCGTATTCTAAAGTGCTCTGTTGGCTGCTCTGTGGAGCGTAGGTTGGTGGGGGTAAAAATAGAAGCTGAGACTAGTTGGAAGCCATTGCATTGAAGTTCTCCAGATAAGAGGCTTGGACTAGTAGGGCGGTGTTGGTGAAGAAGGAAGATGGAGAAAAGTGAATGGACTGACAGCATGTTTTGAAAGTAGAGCCAGCAGAGCTTGTATGTAGCTAGTACATATGTTGGGGCTCCTCTGTGATTCATACGGTGTTACTGGGAGTGGGCCCAAGAGTCAGAATGTCTCTGTTGGACCCCTGGCTCCACCACTTATCAATCTGGGGCAGTTTAGTAAACTGCACTTCAATATCTGTATCTGTAAGACACTTCATGAAGTTGGATAAGTGAGTTAATGCCTGTGAAATGCTTAGCACAATACTGGCCCCATAGGCAGCACTGGATACATTTCAGTTATTATTATTAAAACTATGCAACCAATAGCATTTTTGTTCAAAAGAAGTGTACCAAAGCACTAGGTTTAAAGTGGGTAGTGAACAGAGGATGTGGAACGGGTCATGCAGGAGTTTTATCTCAAGAGACTTCTGTCTCCCAGGGGAATAACTTCTGTGATTTGGCGCTACGCTGAATGAATGGAGCCTTATTCTCCTTTGCCGGTGATAAGTCAGCACAGGTTATAAAAGACTGTTCAAGAGGAAGCATAATACTTTTTTTTTTCATCTTTGGTAATTCCCCTTAAGATCTCCCTCTTTATTCCAGTACATTATTCATCTGTAATATAAAGGAGATAATATGGAAATTAAAGTGCTAATTTCAGCTGTTGTGGGAATCAGGCCACAGAATGGGGATTCAGAAATAAAAGAACAGAATAACCCCCCACACATACCCACCTTCCCAGCCAGGTTGCTTTCTGTCTGTGGATTTTTATAAACAATTTGCCAGCACTGATTGGAAAAAGCTCCTATTATTGGAACATTTCTGAATATGGTAGGGTTGAGTGGCACTCACAGTCACCTGTGGTTCCATTTATGGGTTTCTTAATTGATAGACTTTGAGAGATATTGGAGGCCAGTCTGCAGTCTGCTTTATCTTTTTTTATAGTTTTTATTATTTTTTTTAAATTAATATGCGAGAACAAATTTTTAGCTTACATTAGTCTCACTCCCAAGGTAAAGTTCAAGCTGTAGGACAGCTCCCCATATTGTTAGATCTTTGTTCACTGACATAGAAACTGTCATTTCTTAAGCACTAACCATGTACTAGTTATTATGCCAAGCTTCTAACCTATCCTATTTAATTTCTACTACAACCTTGTAAGATAGGTATTGTTATAACCATTTCAAAGAAGATATACTGATTAAGCAACTGACTCAAAGCTAGACCCAGAAAGGAGTAAAGCTGAGATTTGAACCCAGATTCACCTCCAAATTCTATACTTTTGTCCACTGTATTAGAATACCTCTTTCTGCTGAATGTCTTATTGGATGTCTTAGATAAATTACGAATGTGTTTTATGTGAAATAAAACCCCAGGAAAATAAAAAAAAGTACAGCTTTTTATAGGAGCAAAGGCAAAGAGATTTACATATCATAATTGGGGTGAGATAGAAGACCTTTACAACCCAATTTTAGATCACTATTTGACATTGCTCACCATCAGGTGTAAGTGCAAATGTGTAGAACTTTCTTTCTTCCTATTTTTTTTTCTAACTTAAAAATTACTTGTCCTGCAGGTTAGAGACAAATCAATGGGGGAAATAAACCTTGAAATATCAGATTCCTGTATGACGTGGTTTTGTTTTCAAATTGCCTTTTTAATCACTTCTGTCCATGAACCTTGTCAATTTGACATTTTGTTTATTTCAGAGAGAAATAATAAAGACCGAAGCCATAATATCAGGGGAGTGGAGAGAAATCCTCCCTACTCCATCTCAGCCCAAGGGAAAGTGCAATAGTGTTGCGTTTCACAGATTAACTTCTTCAGCTCAGAAAAGCAAAATATTGGAGAGCTGCACTGTCCAAAATGGTAACTCCAGTCACAGGTGGCTACTGAGCCGTTGAAATGTAGTCGTTCTGAACTACAGAGAGGTGTTTTACGAGTGCGAAATGGACCCCAGAATTTGGAGACTTGGGATTGACAAGATAAAAAATGCAAAATATCTCAGTCATTTTTTTATTGATTATAAATGATAGGTAGTACTTTAGAAATAGCGAGTTAAGTAAAATAGATTATGAAAATTCATTTCACTTGTTTCTTTTTCCATTTTTAATGCAATGTCTAAAAAAGTGAAAATTGCACATTTGGCTCACATTATTTTGCTGCTTGTTAGTCCTGTTGTAGAGTTCTATATTTATTTTCAAACCCATTTTGCAGGTGAAATGAGGGAAGAATTCACACCCTCTGGTACACAAAGAGTGTTTGTATAATGCCCCAAGTCTGATATGGTATAAAATTAATACCAGATCTCCACCTAATTGCTGAGGATAATAAATTCATGCTTAAGGGCCACAAAGTCAGATATCTTCTTGGGAATCCACATGAATTATGAAAGGCACCCAGGCTTTACAGTCATGCAGACCTGATTTTAAGGACCTCGAGTATTTGCCACTTCTTTGTATCACTTCATGTCCTCGCAACCCCATCTTCTGGCTCAGCTATTACTGTCCCAGCCATTTCTGCACATACGGCAACCCATTTTGCACGGGTGAGATAGGTTTGTGCCTTGGCTCTCTCCATCTGTAGGTCTGGTTTCCGGCCCCAGGGCTCAGATGTGGGCTGCCCATGGGAACGCTTTTGGCAATTATGCCTGTAAACCTGAAAGTACAAACAAAGGAGTCAGCACCTGTGGGGCCACCTGGCCAGTCAGAATGAGAAGACCACGAAGATAAATGCTTCTTCTTTCCTGACCCAGGTGCACAGTTCTGACATTCTTCACAAGCCTCCCAAGAAGGGCCTGGCAGGAGTAAACTCTATCACCTTCAGAGGCGGCCAACTTTGTAATGCATCCTTATATTGGGTTCTCCTCCTTCCCTGTTCCTTCTCTGTATCTATCAGTCCTGCTCCCTGGCTCACTTCCCTGTACACCAGCCTTTGTGTCAGGCTTTGCTTTGAGGGGCCCTAAACTAAAGCACCTTGGAGAAGTGCAATGAGTATCTCGATTTTCTCATACATAAATTGAGGACACCCTTACTTAGAATTAGAGATAGCATATACATCTCCTAGCAGAGACCTTTGGTGCCATTGTTATCATCAGCCTTGACATTTGTTAGGGCAAAATTTCATGTCATTGGCAAAAATAGACCCCTTAAGGAAGTTCTTTCACGTGAGCCTTGGGAATGGTGGTGGTTTTGTCAAGTGTTTTCTGATGGGAGTCTCTGAGAACCTAAGTGGATTAGAGATAGAAATGTGTGTTGAAAATAATGATTTAAAAAACCCTCCCTTGGTTAAGTCACCCATGAAAAGAGGAAGGAGATGATGATTTCATGGGACCCAGGGTTCTGATCTGGAATCCATGACTCTCCCCTCTGATTCTGAAAGTGAGAAATAGAAACACAAATTCCCAGTGTCTTCAGAAAAGAAAGCAAAGGTGTCCATGTTAGTTTATTTTTTCATAAAAAGAGTGGTTGAACTGCGGCTCTCTGGTCCCTGGCTGCTGTCTTTCCATGTTGGCATCAGCTGAAGTGATTATCAGCCTACCACAACCATACGCTGAGAGTTTAATATGCATGAAATATAAACATCAGGCAATAAACTCAAGTGTGAAATATGTTTTGTTCTAGAAATGTACCTAATTTTGTGTATAACCTCATAACTATCAATACTAGAAAATTACTCTTAGGAAAACTCAGTTGACTTGAGGTTCCCCCATTTCCTTCCTTCCTTGAGGTGGCATTTAGTGGGCGTCAGGCACAAAGTGACGAGGGTCAGGAGAACTGAGGCTGTCTGCTCCTTGGCTACTATTTTTACGTGTTGGCATCTGCTGAAATGAATATCAGCCTTTCTGGTGCCTAGTTATTTAATCTTTGTGACTGCTCCACTGCATAATATAAATCTCCTGCTATATTCCCCTGAGCCTGACAGTACAACCTCTTTCGGTTCTCTAATACCCCATGCCCTGTCTCTGCTATTCCCAACTGCATGAGGAAAAGGACATTTTGTTGTTCTCTGTGATACCCTGGGCATTCTATGAAATTTTGTCAAGCATCACATACAGTTGTGGTAGGTAATGGTCTCCTGAAGTTGTCCATGTCCTAATCCCCAGCATCTGTGAAGATAATATGTTTCATGGCAGAGAAGAATTAAAAGTTGCAGATGGAATTAAGGGTGTTAATCATTTGATCTTAAAGTAAGAAGATTACCCTGATGATTAAGATGGGTCCTGTGTAACCACAAGGGTCCTTAAATGTGGAAGACAGAGGCAGAAGAGTCTGTGGCAGAGTGATTCGATGTGAGAAAGACTTGACTGGTTATGGTGAGCTTTGAAGATGGGAAGAGAAGTCCATGAACAAAGGAATATGGAAATCTCTAGGATCTGGAAAGACAAGGAAATAAATTCTCCCCAAGAACCTCCAGAAAAGAATACCACTCCGCTCACACCTTTATTTTAACCCATGTAGACACATTTTGGTCTAGACTGGGAATTACATATTCTGTTATATATACTAGCTATTCCTCAACCTCTGCAAGAGTCTGACTCTTGAACTATATTTTCTTTTCCTAAGTCAGGAAGTCTAGAATGCCCTACCTGCTGCCTGGATGGGAGAAGTGTCCAGAAATTTAAAAAGCAAAGCCAAACGAATCAAAACTCCACCAGTTGGTAGATAATATTATTTTATTATAACATCAGCCAGTTATTCTTTAAAATAAAGTTTTGATTGAATTCCACAGCTGTTGCTTTTGACATAGGTTGTGTGAGTTTGCGTGTCTGTGTCAACATACAGCCATGCAAAACCACATACATTCATAGACAAGAAAGGAAAGAGAGAGGAAGAACAGATAAGAGAAAGACAGATAGAAGAAAACAGGAGGAACTAGAGAGATGGGAACTAAACCTGAGAAAGGGAGGGACCAGTTTGCTGACCCAGCCCTGATGAGCAGCTGGCCAGAGAGGCTCCTGCATATCAGAACTAGGCAATTCATGGCCGGGCGCTGTGGCGGGCACCTGTGGTCCCAGCTACTTGGGAGGCGGAGGCAGGAGACTCGCTTGAGCCCAGGAGTTGGAGGTTGCTATGAGCTGTGATGCCATAGCACTCTACCCAGGGGGATAGCGTGAGGCTCTGTCTCAAAAAAAAAAAAAATCAATGATTAAAATTGTTTGCTCAATGTTAAATGATACAATAAACAAGATAATAGCAAAGAACAGCATAAGCTTTAAGTCTTTCAGTCTGAAATTCAGTTACACAGATTTATACACTTCTAGAATTATGTGGCTCTGATACAATCATAGTAATAGGACCCTAACCAAAAGGGTAATGCCATGAACATTGGGATCTATTTAATTAAGTTCTTTGTGGAAAACATGGCAAGTAATACAAAGAAAGTATTTCTGACAAATTTATATTACACTTTGAGAAAAAAAGAAAACATTCTAGATTTTCTTAAAATAAAAACAGTCTAAAGCTTTAAATATTGTTATTTACTAACATTTTCATAAATGTAATGAAACTTTTCTTATAACAATATTCTGACTACTTTTACTTTTTTATGTTAATGGTGAGCCTGATTGGCTTTCTGAATTAATTTCAACTTCTTCCCGTTCAAAAGACTGTAATTTCAGTGTATCAAGCTGAGACTTAAAGATCATTTTTCTTCTACTTTCATGCATGTATACTCTTTCAAATATTATCAAAATAAAGGTTTATTTTATTTTATTGCTTGCCGGAAAAAGCCACACTTTTCTAAAATCCTAAGCAAACATTTAGAAACATATGGTAATTGAAAAAAATCATAATCTGGCACTATAGTAACAGCTTGTTTATGCAAGAGGATTTTGCGATTTGAATATTACTTGTCATCTAATCTGGCAAGAAGATGTAATATCAAATATGTACTTTATTTAGAAGAGACCCAGCCTGCGGTTATGCAAAGTGATTCAACTTATACTGAGCTACAGACTGAGTTCTAGTTGAAATGAATATTTTGTAATAAGGCATCTCCTTGAGGTTATCAGAATTACAATTCATAGCAGCCATTTTTGAAAGAAACATTACATTGCATTATCCAATTGCTACTGCATCTATTTTGGAAAAATGGATTCATATTTTATGAGTTTTACAATGCAGCCTTCACGTCAATAAGTTGTATTACTCTGCGAAAGTGTATAAATCATCATTTATAAATCGATTCACATTTTAATATGCCAGAGGGTGGCTATTGAAAAGAATCCTGTGACACATCAGTTTGTGAATTGAATAATCATCACTTAATTTATCCCTTTGGATGCGTGTGGAAACATGTTTGTTCGTCTTTCTGAGTTCAAAGCACACTGTAGATCTAGAGATAGAGATTTTGGACACTAACTTGAAAGAATTCGAAGATTAAAAAAAATTAGACAAGTTCACAGTGATTATGCAAGCATCACTATTCAATTTTAAAAGGGATGGTGGTGAATATGCCAGCAAACTCAGATATCATGTTATTTACTTAACATCTCTCAGAAAAATGTATCTGTGCGAGTACAACAGTTTAGTGTCCTAACCATAGGCCACAATTCACTAAGAAGTGTTGCGACCCTTTAGGCCCTGGTCTAGGTTGCTGAAGGAAGGAACCAGGCATGACACTGACTAGAAGCACAAGCTTGCAGGAGGCGGGCTAACCTTGAATGTGGGGTAGCCCCGAGCCACTCCACAGTAGCCTTTTATTGAGACAGTACATAGCAGGTGAGGGGAGTATTAGACAATGTCTGCGTGCTTAAGGGTTGCTGTGGGCTTCAGCTCTTTCTCTGCAAGGAGCACTTGGGATGAGTTGCCGGAGGGTCCGCCCCCAAGCCGTAAATCATCTTGCTCAGCGGTCCTTTGGCTCTCGGTGTCCTCTACAAATAAGTCAATGTTTTTCCAGGTTCCACGGGATAATCATTTGTCTTTGCTTCTGTGTGCTATGTTATGCCTTTTCTTTCTTAGTTATAGCAAGCTGCATCCTCTTCCATAGTACATTTTTTTGATTGGCCAAGCAATGGTCTATTTAATAGACACTACAAGTGTAGCAAAAACACCTTGTTTACATTGGAGATAAGCACTGAATGGTTTTCAGTTACACGTGTACTATAGCATACAGATTGAGGACCATAACCAACATTTTTTATAGGCACTATGTTACAATCAATATATTCCTTTGACTGTGAAATGGCTTCTGCTTCTGGATTAGTAGCCAACTAAAATTAACATGCAGAAACCTAAGACAATCCTTATGGAGATTAACATCGAAATTTTAGAGAATAATAAGTGGTACAGATAAATCCACCAAGAACCTATATATTGTTTTGTAAATTGTTATTAAAATATGATTGAATAGATCGGACATATGTCTGTGCAACTGTGTATGTCTTCAAACAAATAATCAAACTTGTGGTTACCTGCTGTGAGAATATTGGATGTCTTCTCAATATACATGCAGAAATATGATTGTATCTAAAGTATAAGCTATTGAGATTACTCGGATAAAAGTAAGATTCAGACTTTGTCCTAAAAACTGCGTAGTGGGAAGTTTCTCCTCTCTTTGAATCTAGGCTTGGCTGAGGCTTGTTTGGCCCATGAGACATGAGCTAATATGTCAGTAGAGGTGAAAAAGTCCTTAGGAAACAGAGCTTGTCCTCTGGCTCCACATGGAATGCTGATATCGTCCCATGGACACATGGAGCCAGCGAGGGTGAGACTCTATCTCAAAAAAAGAAAAAAATAATAAAAAAAGAACTTGAGGCAATGTGGTTGACAGTGGACCTACTGCAAGATCTGTGAGTAAGACTGTACTACATACATGACCCTCAGAGAGCCCCCACCTGACCAGAGAGATCTGCTGAACCAGGTTAGACTCAAAGAACGATCACCTGCCTTCATAGAATGAAGCAAATGCTACAGATTAGTTTTTTTAATCCCTAGGTTTAGGGTAGTTGGTTACACACCAGAGTTAACTGATGTATTATTAGAATCAAATAGACAGGTGTAATTCTAGGGCAATTATTGGCAATGTTTCCTTACAGAAATACTGACATTTTCTACCACTAAGTTTCCTATTCTGTAAAATAGGGTAGCTAAAAATTATCTTAGAAGCTTTATATATAAATTACAAGAAGGTTCAAATCTTTACTACCCCTGTAATGTAGTAAGAATGTAATATATTTGCATTATCTTTATTTAAAAAATTCTGTAAGTTGAAAAACATATTTAAAAACGAGGATCAAAATCATCTCAGAAAAACTGTTAAATTTAATTACATGGATATTCAGATACTTTCTATCCTGGGAATTAATCTGGATGCTTCAAGCCTTGTAATAAAGCAAATGTATGAAACTGAAACTCGGCAGTGACCTTCTAAAAAATTTGTCCAACCAATAATATTGGACTACTATGCTATCAATATAAATTTTGTAGTATTACTATACCGTTAACATAGGAGGTTTGTCGGTCTGCTTATCTTGCTGTAAATTAATGCCCGTGGTTGGGCATTTACAAAGAAAATAATTTTATTTGGCTCCTGGTTCTGCAGGCTGCATAAGAAGCACAGCAGTGGCATCTGCTTCTGGTGAGGGTTGCAGGGAGCCTCCCCTCAGGGCAGGAGGCAGAAAGACAAGAAAGGCAGTGAGAGCAAAAGAGGGGAGGGAAGTGTTAGGCTCTTTTACTTTTTTATCTTTTTATTGTTTGGGATTCACTGAAGGTTCAAAGAATTAGGTTATACTGATTGCGGTTGTTAGGTAAAGTCCCTCTTATAATTGTGTCCCTCTCCCAAGAGGTGTGCCCTACCCTGGCACCCCCATCCCCCTCCCTTCTCCCCTCTCCCCATACCCTCATTTCCTTACCCCATCCCTTATATTAGATCATCTACTGCCTTCACACTAGAATTGAGTACATTGGATTCTTACCTCTCCATTCTTGTGTTGCTTTACTAAAAAGAATGTGGGGTAGCGCCTGTGCCTCAGTGAGTAGGGCACCTGGCCCCATATACCAGGGTGGCGGGTTTGAACTATTTAGCCAGCTAAAACTGCAGTGGCAACGGCAACAAAAAATAGCCAGGAGTTGTGGCAGACACCTGTAGTCCCAGCTACTCGGGAGGCTGAGGCAAGAGAATTGCTTAAGCCCAAGAGTGGGAGGTTGCTGTGAGCTGTGATGCCACAACATTCTTTTTTTTTTTTTTTTTTTTTTTTAGACGGAGCCTCCAGCTATACCCCTGGGTAGAGTCCCATGGCATCACAGCTCATAGCAACCTCCAACTCCTGGGCTCAAGCGAGTCTTCTGCCTCCGCCTCCCAAGTAGCTGGGACTACAGGCGCCCGCCACGACGCCTGGCCATTTTTTGGTTGCAGCCATCATTGTTGTTTGGCGGACCCGGGCTGGGGATTCGAACCTGCCACCTTAGGTGTATGTGGCTGGCGCGATGCCACAACATTCTACCAAGGGGAACAGAGTGAGACTATGTCTCAAAAAATAAATAAATAAATAAATAAATATGAAGAAAATATAAAAAGAATGTGTTCCACCTCCATCCAGGTTAATTTGAAAGATGTGAAGTCTCCATCTTTTGTAATAGCTAATACTTTTAGTATTAGCTAAATAGTATTCCATTGTATATTTCAGGCTCTTTTAGATAATCAGTTTTCACTACTGTTAAGTTATTGATAAACTATTAATGAGTGAACATGACCCAAACACCTCCCACTGGGCCTTACCTCCAACACTGAGAATCACATTTCAAAATGAAATTATAGGGGAAAAATATCCAAACTAGATATATAAAACTAATGATGTGTAATTTTTTCTTGATAATTTTATCTTTTTTGAGCTTTCCTGGATACACATGTGTGTGAAATATATTCAATACCTCCCTTAATATTAGAAAAAGGAATCTATGCAGTTCATTATTTAACGAACGTATCCCAAATGAACAAAATAAAACTTCTGAAACCAGAGGTAACTATTAACAGAAGAAAACAAACATAGTACTATTTATACTTAAGAAAAAATAGTGGAAGGCCATTTTATGGTCAGAGTTACAGAGAATATTCCCCCCAACGGGCCAAAACTTAATATGAATGTAGGAAATCATAAGCATAGTTGTAAAAATACTTGTAAGTTGAATTTTTAATTTAAAGGCAAATAATTGATTGGAAAACATAGTTTCAACAAATTATTAGAGGAAGTTTATTAAGCATCCATTTTTGCGTGCCTACCATATGTCAATTATAATAATAGTTCACAAGAATCGCATAAAAACTGACACAAACATGAGCAAGTTTATAATCAAGTATTCATGTATCTTATTTTTTCATCAATTAAATCCATGTATACTTAGCATATTAAGTTTCTACAGCACATTAAGCTCTGATATAGTTTCTGGACATTCAGTGGCAGAGATAAAAAGCACAGCTACTGCTCTCAAGGAGATAGGGAGGAAAGAATACATATTCAATGATAACACACCAAAATGCAAGGAAGGAAAATGGAGATAATTATTATAAATGCTTGGCAACAAAATGCCGTCAGAATTATTCGCTCTGGGGCAACACAGGCAAGGGACACGGAAGATAGATTGGATAATGAGCAATAAAGATAAAGTTCACAGAGAGGGTGACTACTGAAAAGGAATTTTCAGCCAAAAATTAGGTGTCCACTAGAATGCACCTGCAGGAAAAATCAGATAAGCGTTGAAAAACTAAAACTTGATTAATATTGTCAGTTCCTTTCATTGTGTACACAGAGCTTTGTCATATTTTAAGAAAATGTTCCCCAGCTTATATGAATCTTTTGAATGGAGCAGATTAGATTTGCCTCTTCCACATTCTTCTGTGATAAAGCAGCCTTCAGTATTAATTTTTCTTTTTCTCTACTCAGAGAAAATCTCCCATAACCAGGATCCTGTACTATCAGAGTCACTGGCATCACTTTTCAGTCTATAATGCATTGCAAGAATTCTGTGTGCTGGTAATTTACCCTCTGCATCTGCACAGTAAGAAAGGTAACTTTAGGGGAGAAATTAAGTTAGAACTCTGGCTGTTTCAGAAGGTAGAATCTATGTAGTCAAATAGTCGATGCCTCTTGTGTTTTTGTTGGATTTTGGTTGAGGAACAGATTGTATATTTCTAATTTAGGGTTGGTTGGCAAAGCTAAGTCAAAACCTTGTCCCATTCATCTCCTGAGTATAAGATGTTTTGTTTTTGCAAATAAGCATACATCATTCTGATTGTTTGTTTTTTTTTTTTTTTTTGAGACGGAGCCTCAAGCTATCCCCCTGGGTAGAGTGCCATGGCATCACAGCTCATAGCAACCTCCAACTCCTGGGCTTATTCTGATTGTTTATAAGTCAAATTTCTTCTATATTTGGATTGCACCTCAATCCTTAGTGTCCATAAGAATCATGTGAAAGACTTGTCAAGGAACATATTGTTGAGCCCCATACCCAGAATTTCAGTTTAGCACGTCTAAGGTGGGGTCCAACAGCTTACCTTTGTAAACAATCTCCCTTGTGATACTGGTGTTGAGACCACACTTTGAGAACCACTGCTCTAGTTACTGAATTTTTTTCTTAGACATTCGTAGATGTTTAAATGTCATATTTTTACTAAAGAGTATGGATTTGGCTTTCCTTCAGTTGTATCTTTAGGAATATTTTAGTAACTATTTAGATGATCTATATGGGAATGATAAGTGCCACGAACATCAACCAGAAATGAGTACAGAAATGGCACCAGCCTGAAATACTACATTTATTTCTCTATAAAGCGATAAAGAAAGCATAAAGCTTCATGTAGGAGTAATTACCTAGTTGGGGATGAATCAGTGCTGGCTTCCATTATTGAAACACTTTTATAAATCATTAAACATATGTGTCTTTTGGAAGTTATAAATAATTTACTATCGCTTAGAATAGCTTTAGACTAATTAACACTTAATTTAAAATATCATTTAAGTTCTAAAATTACCTCTGTGGATAGTTTGTTTTTTACAAATTTCTAGTTTGTAAAACTCAGATTTACTGAATAAATTAATCAAGGTATTTTAAATTGCCATTTTCTGCTACTTTTTGGGTACGTTTCCAAATATGATGGTGCTTACATTGGGATTATTTCCACAATAAAGTCAATGCCATCTTTGAGCAATCATTCTGAACTTTTTAATGAGATTTTTGAACTCTTATATAATCTACCATCTAGTGTTTACCAGTCATCAATAAATCCAATTGATCGCAGTACACAAATTTTATAATGTTCTGACTTTTGGTTGACTTTCATAGAGTTAGTTTGATTTTATATGAAATAATTTTGATGTTCAAAGCATATTTACACTAGCTAAAATGCATTTAAGTTCGTTCCAGTTGAAAACTTTTTGGGGAGCATTCTTTCCCCCAGCCTATGTTAGACTGTGTCTCCCTACTGAGAACAACATGAAGGATACAGAGGGTTTAGTATATTTTTCTTACTTTACTGTCTTATGTCAATCTTCTATTTGAGCTCCTTGAACTTGAACATTTAGTAGAAGCATAGACAACTTCAATGAAAAACGTCTTAGAAGTTAACTTCCTGAGATAGCCTTTCTGTTTCAATCTGGAAATCTTGGTTGGAGTATGCATGATGAAGACAGGCCAAGTGAACATGATCACTTGAATATTTTAGGCACCTCATTCACCCTGCTCTAGCTCTAAATGGATGTTATATTCATTACCTACTGCTGCCTAACAAATTACTTCAAATTCAGTGGCTTAAAACAAAAATAAACATTTATTATCTCAGTTTCTCAGAGGCACGAGACACAAATGCAAAATATGAATACCCAAATTTAAACTAGGTGGTTTTGGCTCCGAGTTTCTCCTGTCAAGATGTTGGCGCTGACTGCAGTCATGTGAAAGCTTAACTTGGGTTTGTGGAACTGCTTCCCACATAGATTCTTTATTGCCTGGCAAGGTAAGGTAAGTTCTCTGAAGGAAACTCAGACTCTCTCAGCATTTCGATGTTTCCTTATGAGGCTGGCTTTCTCCAGAGAGAGTCACCTAACAGAAAACAGTGGAAACCACAAGGACTTCAAAGACTTACCCTTGGAAGCTATACTTCGTGATTTCTGAATTAACCTGTTTTTTCACTTCTCCATTCTATTCAATGCTAGGGAGACTAAACAAGAGAATGGATACCATCTCAAAGAATAGCTACCACATATTGCAAATGAAACCATAGAGAATTCTCTCATTTATCATAATTTTGTGATCAAAGGCCAGGATATGACCAATTAATATTTTTCCATCAGTTTTGCTTACTTTTTGAGAATGAAGATGGGTTTTCTATGCTTTTCTATGCTTTTTCTCTCCCCGGAAGGACTCATCCTATGTGTGTGATTTACTCCTGAAGTTTGCTTACTGCGTGTCCTTTTTTTACTCCAGCCTCTTTTTTTGTTAGTCAATATTTCATTAGACTAATGTATTAGTGTTCATATATTAGTAAATTCTAACACACACAAGAACACTCTGGAGGATATCGCTTGTATTTGAATATTTCAAATTCTATAAAAGAATAAGTGAGACATTCAGGTCATCAATAGATATTCAACTACTCATAAACATTGTCACAATTATGTTTAAATTTCAGCTCAGCTGATAGGTTTGCATCAGCTACTTAATTGTAGAAAACTCTGCGATGCCATGTTTTCATTCATACAGCATTCCTTTCCCTTGAAGCTAATAATCATATTGTTTCTCCTAGGTAAAGGTTATCTATAATTATAGCCTCAGCTATTTTCTGTAGACTATCTTTACCCACTTATCCAGACTTGTCTCCTGAGCTTCCAACCCAATTTTCAACTGCCATTGTGAACTGAAAGTAGACTGCCATTTGGACTCGGATAGATGCATTATAGATTTAGATAACAACCTTGTAACTGAGTTAGCATTTTGTATTTGGCACATTACGTAATGACTCTGAGCCTTAGTTTTCCTTTTGTATAATGAAAATAATATTACGTCCTTAGCTAATCTATAGTGAGGATTACTGATTATAATGCATGACTGTGTTGCCAACCAGAGGTTATTCTGTCACCCAGGGGACATTTGGCAATGAATAGAAATATTTTCGTTGTTGCTATCGCAACTGGAGAAAAAAGGTACTACTGGTATATACTGTGAGGAGGCTAATGGGCTATTCAACATATTACAATGTATAAGACAGACTTCCAAATTGGGATAATTTTACACATTAACTTGCTTAGGCCACATGCTTCCTAGTTATTTGGTCCAACATTTGGGGGGGTGTTTCTTCGCAGGTGTTTTTGGATAAGATTATCATTTGAATCGGTAGACACAGTCAAGAAGATTGGTTACTTTAATGTGGGTGGACCTCATTATGTCAGTTGGAGGCATAAATTGAATAAATAGACTGATGTTCTCCTGAGTTAGATATAATTTTTCCTGCATGACTGCCTTTGAACTGAGACATTGGCTTCTTCCTGCCTTCAAACTTCAGCTGAACTGTTACTTTTCATAGATACTGACTCTGCCAAGTCACCCTCCAGATTTTGGGTCCTATCAGCTTCCGTAACTATATAAATCAATTGTGTATAATTTTACAAACAAACTAGCACATACCTTATCGATTCTGTTTCTCTGGAGAATCCTAATACTCACAAGAAGCAATTATCTGTCCCCAAATGTCAAAAGTGCCCAGAGTGAGAAACCTTGATGTACGTAAGCCTCTAGTACAGTAGGTTATATGTGAAAGGTGATCAAAGCATATTCAATGAAGGAGGGTATCTGTAGACATGTAGACTGGAAAATCAAGCAACTGTACAATTAAAAACTATCATTTAATATAAATGTAAATGTCAAGTACAATGCCCCTATATTAATTAGGCGAATATGATAAACTCACTATTCAAACAAAGGGTAAGGCGTGGTGGCTTATGTCTGTAATCCTAGCACTCTGGGAGGTTGAGGTGGGTGGATTGTCCTGAGCTCACTGGTTTGAGACCAGCCAGAGCAAGAGCGAGACCCCATCTCTAATAATAGCTGTGCATTGTAGCAGGTGCCTGTAGTCACAGCTACCCGAGAAGCTGAGGCAAGAGAATCGCTTGAGCCCAAGAGTTTAAGGTTGCTGTGAGCTATGATGTCACAGCACTATACTAGGGGTGACAAAGACTGTATCCAAAAAAAAAAGAAAAAAAGAAAAAAAAATATACTAATCATAATTTACATTTGTCATCAAAGTGATATGTAGTTCTTTTATAATATTCATTACAAATTTTTGGTTTTCCAATACTTTGGTAGTTCAAATCTTCAGTAGTTCTCTGGGTTTTTTATTTAGTGACTGGTTAGGTGGTCTATTTATTGTTTATTAATATGTTACTTTATTTCTATCTATGTTAGCTGATGACAATAAAGCATTTCTTAACATTTTCTCTCTGTGTTGTCTTTCCTCCGTTTGATTTTGGTGATAACAGTATTTCCAAATATATCTAGAATAAACTTCCCCATTCAAATTTAATCTAGATGTTTGGATAATGAGCATTCTGTGTCTGCAGAAGGAAATATATTCTCCTCGTAAAATTTGCCAAGTACATTCTGTTCATTTTTTTTTTAACCAAAGGTGACATAGTGTTTTGTAATTTTTTAACTCCTGACACTCAATTTTTGGGGGATTATTTTTTTAAATAGTGAGTCCGATACATGTATGTGTGTATACATATATATATATTTTTTTTTTTTTTTCTCCAAATTACTGAGGCAAGAAAACAAGGCTGCCCACTCATGGCAGTCCTGACAATGGTCTTTAGGGACTGATGTTGGCCTCCATCCTTGCCTGAGGAGAACCTGGACCCTCCACAGCCCCGACAGAGAGAGGCCCTGAGTCCTTTAGTTTTGAACCAAGAGTAATTATCCAGATGGTGAGAGTGACATTCTTTTAGAGATTTTCTTTTAACATTTATCAGACAATGGATATAATGAGATCTGAAGGGAGTTGTATTATGTTCATGAGAAAAAGAAGAGCAAAGGAAGGGAGGAAAAATGAAAAGAGAGAGGCAGAAATAAATTGAGAAAGTAAATATTCTCTCCTCAAAACAGTATTTCAACAAATTTCTTAAAGCTCTTTTCTTCTACTTTATTATAGAAGCACAGATATTTTATGTTTTGGAATTTATTTTAGATTTCATGTGAATTAAATGGGAAAATAAGAATATTTATTATAGTTTTATATATGTTTAAAAACATACATACTTTAGTATACATGAAAAATATAAAGATAATTCAATAATCCATAATGTTATGCATGTACAGTGGGATAAGGATGAAAATATGCATTTGTTTATATAGCGTAGTCCACTTTGAGGACTCACACCTTAAAGTTGATATGAAATATTGTTTTATTAGTAAAGGAAAATATGTAGAACCCTAAGTTTTAGGTCCTGGTGACCATGGATCCCATAATTCCTCACCTGTTCCAAAGCATTTAGATTTATTTTCATCAGGCAGTCTTTGACAAACCAATCTCTTCATATAAACTCCGTCATGAGGGCCTCTGGATCACAATGCCCTCTGTTTTTACAGAGACTCACAAAGTCATTCTTTTCAGAACTTTGCCATCTCAAGCACAATGTATTTCCAAAAGTTTACATTATTTTTTTCCCCCACTGAATCTCTAACCCCTCTCCTTAGTCCCAGAAATCCAACATTTTGCCTATCTATACAGTACTTTTTCCACTTCCCCAATCACATCACCTTATCATCATGGAGTCTGATTTAAGATTACTTAAAATTGGCTTGGTGCCTGTGGCTCAAGTGGCTAAGGCACCAGCCACATACACCTGAGTTGGCGGGTTTGAATCCAGCCCAGGCCTGCCAAATAATAATGACGGCTGCAACCGAAAAATAGCCGGGCGTTGTGGCGGGCGCCTGTGGTCCCAGCTACTTGGGAGGCAGAGGCAGGAGAATTGCTTGAGCCCAGGAGTTGGAGGTTGCTGTGAGCTGTGATGCCACAGCACTCAACCCGGGTGACAGCTTGAGGCTCTGTCTCAAAAAATAAAAATATATATATTAATTAAATTTTAAAAAATTACATAAAATTAGGATTTCAAATGCAAAGAATTATTTTCATCTACCAATGCTTACCTTCAAGTAGGTATGCATATTCATGTATGTATTTCCAGAATCATCAATGTCAAAGACGATGCAGTAATTACTCCTTGTCCCCTGACCAGAGGACCTCACTCAATAAATAGTAAGTTTCTATCGTGTGCCAGGAATTGGCAGGGAAAATATAATTACAATCCAATGAGAAATGACTCATGCCCTCACTGGACATGTAAAACAGAAATTAAGCCCCATTAATGCTATTTATTTTTCTCATTTTGTTTTCTGTTTTTGGTGGTGTTGACAGAATGCATGGTTGTTGACTACTGATAATTATCCATATACTGTGCATCATTTACTATCAAAGAGAATTTACTTTCATAACCAAGTTAACAAATATTAAGGAAACCTTAACTATTGCTTAATTTTACTTTCACTGTCATGAAAGAATGAATTGGAGGTATATTTTCTGTAAATGCATATGTGAATGGCAGCTCTACTGGACAGAAAATTATTGAATGACAATCTTTTCTGTTGGAAACTCCCTGGAGATTATCCTATTGTCCTCAGCTAGATTTTATTTTTCTGTTGGTAACTGATTTTCTTTGCCTGAATGCTTAAAGAGATTTTTTCATTTCATTTATAACTTTCAGTATGGATTGTTCATCACCTCCTAATTTTGTCTGATTTACAGTGAATCCCCTTCGCGAAAGACTCACTTTAAGTTTCATGTTATTGTACTTTTCAAAGTATTATTTATTTCTTTTTTTCCAAAAATATTTAATAACAATCTATCTATGAACAAGTCACTATGCTTCCACTAAGGATGTGTTTTAACATAAATAAAGGACACTTATACTTTGGAAGTTTAGACTAAGCTGTACATCCTTTATTAATATAATATTGAAATTGGTATTAGGTAAATACTGAATATAGGTGACTGTTGTAGTACCCAGCAATGTTTTCTTTCTTTCTTTCTGGTGATTTTTTTTTTTTTTTTTTGAGACGGAGCCTCAAGCTATCCCCCTGGGTAGAGTGCCATGGCATCACAGCTCATAGCAACCTCCAACTCCTGGGCTCAAGCGAGTCTCCTGCCTCCGCCTCCCAAGTAGCTGGGACCACACG
>CAUYQV010097904.1:0-26282 GCA_963574575.1 Galagoides demidoff | reverse complement strand
GCCATGGCATCACAGCTCATAGCAACCTCCAACTCCTGGGCTCAAGCGAGTCTCCTGCCTCCGCCTCCCAAGTAGCTGGGACCATAGGCGCCTGCCACAACGCCTGGCCATTTTTTGGTTGCAGCCATCATTGTTGTTTGGTGGGCCCGGGCTGGGGATTCGAACCCGCCACCTTAGGTGTACGTGGCTGGCGCCTTTGCTGCTTGAGCCACAGGCGCCAAGTCGGATTGTTATTTCTTATGCTCAAGTCTGAATACTATAAGTTGAGTGAATATAAATAGGCTTGACAGACAAGCTGTTTGAGGAAGGAAAGCCTCCAAGTAGATTGACTAAAATCCCAAGACCTTTTGTTCACATGTACTTCTGACTCTCCAAAAATTATTTTATGAGTTACTATGAATTTTTTTCTTTGTAAGTTTAAAGAGATCTATCCCAAAACAAACATATAAATGAGTTAAATTAGCTATTTTAAACAACTTGGAGGATTCTGTCAAGACTGTAAAATCAAACTCTCTGTGCCTTCATGTAAGCCATGCCATAAAAGATTATGCAAATAAGAATATCCAGGGATTTTTTTTGTATATAATGGCACCATTTAAATCTGCCCAATTATTCCACAGTTATTAAACAAAAAAAATCTTTGAAATATGAACATGATCTTGCATCAATGTTAACCTCTCATAAACAAGGCAAAATATACTAGATATATTCTAAAATATAATTAGTAAAAAGGTACAATAAGTCTAGATAGCAGGTAAGTTACCTGGAAAAGATGTATTCACTGCAGGTCAAGGGGGAGGCATTATCATTGGCTGACCTCACTGCTGTGGGTTTAAGAAAAGCCAATTAACACATGAAGGCATCTAATTAATATCCAACAGCTGTTCTCTACAGTGGAGTGAATAAGTGATAAGAATGACAGCTGTGAACCATTAGACACCGGAGCGCCCTACACCTTGCTTATGGAGTTGGTGATGTTTCATTTAGATTACATGAGGCAGGCATTACAAACACAAATACCCCGTAAGACCAGACTTTCTAATTTTCAAGGGCAGAAAACAATCTATTAAAATATCTGAAATATCCCCAATTGACTATAGTGCCTATATTTATTTTAGATACTGCAAGAGTCAACAATCTACAGTCTAAACAAAATATATTAAAGAAGACTTTTCCACGAGATAAGTGCCCAGAGCTTGTTTTAAATACTCAAGCATATTGATTTAAAATAAAAGAAGTTGGAAAAAATAAACAGCTTGTTGGAAATGAGCCTGCTGACCATCCAGAATGTTGTGTGGCAAAGAGGCCTTACTATTTCTCCTGGCTTGACTAAAATGTAGACAGGTGTCTTCCTCACGCTACATCCTCACCTCCCTTCCTTTAGAGCATTTACAAGAAAGCTTGTAAGTTCTTTCTATGGTCCTTGGTGGTGTAAATCACCTTTAGAATCCTCTTGCCAGTCTTATAACCTAAGAACTTCTTCTTCAAGCTCCTGGAAGCCATCGTTTTGAAAGGTGCTCTCAGAGGAAGGTGGTATCCTCGCTGTCTCTGCAGGAAGGTAGCAGCCTAGCTCTGATGGGTTTCTAGTACAAACACAGAGGCACTACCCAGAAACAATGGAGTTTAACTTGCACATCCCGATGATCAGCCTCCCCTTGAGGCCCTCCAGTAATTTTACCCCAACTCATTGTACCACCTGAACCCTCACATTTCACTGGAGTTAAATTCAGACTATGTTCTGACCCGCTCCTCATTGCAGCACCCTTGAATAAAGTCTATCGTGGATGCTTCACGCTTCACTTTGTCCAGTGCAGATTTTGCTTTAATAATGGGTTTCAACTCTTTCATTTAGAACCGTAAGAGGAATAACGGGAATGTGATGCACTACAGGCATGATAGACTCATTAGTTCAGTGTACACATTGCAAATTACCTGTGGCTAACCCACCTTACCAAGTGGACAGAGTTGCAGGCAGGAGTGGCCTAGGTTTACACACCACCTCTCATGTCTAGAAGGATATTCAACTGAGAACAGACACTTCATGTGTCCTGAAAGAGGTGAAGGAACTATAGATACATAGCTTTGTCCAATCTACCAAACTTGTCATTTTTTTAAAGTGAAATGTGATAAAACAAAAGGATTTAAAATAAGAAGAGTTAGAGGACAGTGCATGAGTTTTCGTAAGCTGTATTTTTAGTTGAGTACAATTGCATCCATTTTTGAGTTATATGATCACAGACAACACATTTGCTCTCTTTTACTACAGTGTATGTGTATATAAATTAGGGAAACAGTAATAGCACTGTTACCCGTTGTTTTTGATAACATAAAATATTTATGGCATAGAGCTTATTACTCTCAATTTATTCTTCTATAAGTAAGCATTCTCAGGCACACTATACTGATTTATGGTGATTAATTTAGAAAAATGTGGACAATATAAATTAAGATTTCTCAAGATTTGAGAATCACATTTCTAATCCTGTCAGGCCCTTTGTTTTTATGAAAAATGATAACGTTTTCTCCTGCCATGTGAATTTCTATTAATACTTCAAAGTTTATATTGACTAGCCCATCTCTGCTAAGATAGTGATTACAGTTAACTACTCTCTGCTCTCTTGCTGTCTTTATTCATTTTTAATATAAAGCCCACTTCATCGCAGTATACTTATTTCTTTACTTTTCCATATTTGATTAAACTAAAATATTCTGGAAGGTTGAAATCATGACTATTTTGTTATTGTTTCTTGAAGACCCATCATCTGTGTCTGACATATACCAGATACTCAGGATTGAGTTGTTGATTGGCTGCCTGGGGCCACTTTTCTCAATATGTGTTTTCAAAGAGAATAAAACAGGGAGAATTCAGAGGAAACCACAACAGTGAAATCAATTTTTTTTTTTCTAACCCTTCCAAAGATGACAATTCTGGCAAGGGTAAATGGGTTGTAGTAATGGAACTTACTTGAGTTGGCTTTACAAGAATATGTGAAAACACTTTATTGTTGCTACTCAAACTTTATTTATTGCTAATGGGGCTGACAGATGTGAAGGAGAGGACGCATGTTCACACACACAGACACTTACACACTCACTATGCCATTTGCTTGATAAAATAAATCCTTAAATGTCATAAAATTGTAAAATGTGTCAGAAGTATTTTAGTGGCTTCCATTTGTTTGGTTCCACAAATTATAGTTTACACAGACAGAATGCTTCATGGATTTGAACAGACATCAAAATGAATACCTTTAAAAACATTACGATTTATTGTGTTATTTTTATGGTGCCCCACATGACTATATCTCTTATTTAATTTAATGTACACATGTGCAACTATAAAGTTGTTGTTTTTTTTTTTAGAGACAGAGTTTCTCTTTGTCACCCTTGGTGTCACAGCTCACTGCAATCTCCAGATCTTGGGCTTAGGCTGTTCTCTTGCCTCAGCCTCCTGAGTGGCTGGGACTACAGGCGCCTGCCACAACACCTGGCTATTTTTTGTTGCAGTTTGGCCGGGGCCAGGTTTGAACCCGCCACCCTCAGTATATGGAGCCGTGCCCTACTTACTGAGCCACAGGCATTGCCCTAGTATTCTTATTTCTTTTAAAGAGACATTATTAAAGAATAATTTTATGTAAAGTCCATTGTATAACTGGAGGTGAAATCAAGATTTGAGAATTAGGGATCTGGGAATCCAAACCTTGTCTATTATACCACAGTCCCACAGTCCTAAGGCTACAGAGAGACCTAAATAGACTCCTTAAAAATGTGCTGCAAGTGTGAATATGTTTGTACTATTTAATAACCTTGGCTTTAGCAGGGTATAAAAATGAAATGTATGCACCTGAAGTAGAGGTATTATGCTAAAAGTTTACTGTGATGTAAAAATAAGTTTTCTGTATCCTTTACCCCAGAAGAAGGCAACTCCAAAATAATTCAGATGGAAGGGAAAGAGAATAATAATTTCCAAATGAAATGAAAAAGGATTGCTACTTTGTTATGCCCAAGGCCTTGTAGATATCTTTTTGGTATAGATAAAAAATTCTTTTTGGAGCAAAACCTTTGATTTTTATAATTAATCAGGAATTTTACATGGATTAATTACTGTTTAAGGAAGAGAAAGAGGAAAATGAGATACTAAGAACAGATATTCTATGGTCCCTATTATAGTGACCAAGTTAATGATGAAACTTCATTTCCTTTAATACTTCAAAGAAAGCCATAAGAATACAATCACACCTTTTTAATCAGAACAAATTAATTGCTAAAATGGTGAAAACAATTTGCAATAGCTTTATTTTCTCTAAAATTACAGATTAGTTTCTGTATGCATTTTTAGCTGGAAGTACAATTTCTGTTTATTAACATTTGTTGCCAAGTCCCGTATATCATCCATAATTCTGGGTTATTAAATTCTTGAAGCATGCAATACAGCAAACTTAATAGATTTTATGCAAATTATTATATAACAAAATAAAACCAGATGGTACTCATCATAGCAGAATCTTTCCATAACAGTTTCACATTTTTGTTAAAGTTAAACATAACATAAAGATACCTCTGTGGTTTTTAACTTATTTTAATTCATTCCCTATAACCATTTTTTAGCCATTTTTCTACAATTTTGACGCACATTATGATGAAATCTCGGTTTTAACATTCTTTTCACATTAAGTCAGTCACTATCTTTGACTTTCACTAGGACTCATGGGATAAATTTAAAAACAACACTTTGATTGTAAAGCAATCCCTACAGATAAATAGAGGACAAAATTCAGCTTGGGATACAGCTCAACCACTAATGTACAGTATGAAAATGTTAAGTTTCTAGTGTTAAATATAGATTTCTTCATCTAAAAATAGGTATATAAACAGTTATGCCCAGACATACATATATTTACTATTCACTTTTTTCAGTTATCTTCTCTTTCTATATTCAAGAACCACAATACAGTGTTAATTGTTTCAAGGAAAGTTACCTGTGGATGATACAATTGAATGCAGGACACATTTTCTGTCATTCTATGATTTTGCTAATTCATTCATACAGATCATTGCATTTTATAATTACATTGAACGTTGATGACAAGGCTTTCAGATTTAGAATAGTGTCAATAAAATAATGATTTGGTAGGAAATTCATTAGTACTTTTATTTAAAGTTAGAAAATTATATATGGTGCATGTTCCATTTTGGACATGGGGAAAGAAACCAGACATAAGCAATAATGGTTTTAGTAAGTCTGAGGAAGATCTCACTGTTGGCCCACTGACTTCCTACAAGGCAGCATATAAACAGTCATGAACAGATGCATACGTCAATGAGAACATGCAGAGTGAGTCTGCTCTTTATATAATGAGGAAGTTAATTTGGGATGTAACAGGAAAAAACAAGAGAAGAGCATATATAACTTTGTAAGACACCAGAGAAAAGTTAGAAAAGGCCCCATTCATTATTTTATTTCTCTGTCGAAAGATATAAAGGGATCATCCATTGTGCCTATGTTATGAGATATGTTTCAGATTGATTTTTTAAAAAATCAAGGTAAGCATGAGAATTAAAGAACGAACAAGCAAACAGATGTCAGGAGTTAACAGGTGAAATGAACAAGTAAAAATATAAACCACGTGGATAAAATAAATAAATTACCTTATATTGTTCATACAATTTGCATTACCACAATAAAAGGAAAATTTCATAAAAAGACTAATAATTTTTATTAATTTATTTATTTTTGCTGGGGTTGGGTTTGAACCTGCCCCCTCTGGCATATGGGGCCGGTGCCCTACCCCTTTGAGCCACAGGCACCTCCCACTAACAAAATATGTTAAAATATATGAGCACTTAAACATTAGCATTCCCATTGGATCAAATGGGAGGCTATATAGTTTTTAGAGTATTTGAAAACTACTCCAAAAATTTTCATGTTACGGTCCTAACTCCTCTCAGAATACATTTTATAGAATATTTTAATTAAGAAAAATTGAAAATAAATGACAGAATATAGTTGTCTGGCCATTTATGAGGTTACTATTCAGAATTAAAAGTTTTTGTTGTTAATATTATCAATAACTTCTTAGAAGAAGAAAATTCAATGTATTTTTTAAAAAGCATTCAAGATTATATTACACCCCCTTAAATAACTTACAAAAACTAAGCAAAGCTTATCAATTTTAAAATTCAACACCATAAATCAAAATTTTATTTGTATAAATGAAGACCAATGAACAATTCCTAAATGATGCAATAATTGATACAATGCTGAGATTTTTCAACTTCTCTAGTCATATGAAATAATTTTAATTGAAATACTGTATGTCCCCATAAAACTTTAAAATTCACATTAAAACTCACATGGAAAATAAAACTCATAAAAAAATAAAATAAAGTGTGCAACTTGCCACATATGATATGAAAGCATTGTAAAACTTTACTGATTAAATCATGAAGTCGGCTCAATGATAGATGTGTATATCTATGAGCAGAATTATTAATTTAAAAAAATTATTAGGTAAAGCTGGCACTTCAAATTGGAGGAAAAATGTGTGGATTCTTCGGTGAAGGTCATGATTTACAATTGCTAATAATACAATTTCTATTTCTGATCTGTCAGCTCTCCTTTGGAATAATAATATGCCCCTCTTCTTAATGACCAGAATCTTTTTTATTACACTGAAAGTCTGTTCCTTAGAAGTCTTTCTATGCATACTGATGATTTCAATACACTTTTAATTACTGTGTTTTTTGTTTGATCATTTTCACCCTTTTGTCCCATTTTAATATTGTAGTTTTTTTAAGTATTAACAGGAACTATTGGCCTTGCATGTTTTGTATTAAACTTACTTAACTATTAGTTTTGCATATAAATATTATAATGTGTTATAAAGTCATATTACACTCATACATACATATACCTCTTCATTGTTGTGATCTTAGCTTTGCTCAGAATCCTAAAGAGATTTTTTTCCTATATTATTGAAAAGATAAATAAGCCCCAAGGTGAGGGAGAAAGACTCACTGTGATTTATCTTGAATATGTAAATAATTTGGAATTTTGAATATAATATCCACAAAAATAGATGCTACCTGAAGTCTCTACTACTTTTTTGAGTGCAGTATATAAACTCACAGATACATCAAGCTTATAAACAATGCTTACAAATTTTACTAACATAAGAGTCAATCTTAGGTGACTCACACCTGTAATCCTCGCACTCTGGAGGCCAAGGCGAGTAGGTTGCTTGAGCTCAGGAGTTCAAGACCAGCCTGAGCAAGAGCAAGACCCCATCTCTAAAAATTGTCTAGGCGTTGTAGTGGGCACCTGTCTTCCCAGCTACTCAGGAGGCTGAGGCAAAAGGACACGTTGAGCCCAAGAGTTTGAGGTTGCTGTGAGCTATGATGGTATGAGACTCTGCTAAGGGTGACAAAGTGAGGCTCTGTCTCAAAAAAAAAACAACAAAAAATAAACCTTAGATCATTATAAAAATAAAACAGAAATCCTCTGGCTGGAGTTCTGAGATATTCTAAATACTTGGTAAGTTGCAGCAGAAAACATCCAGGTAGTGCTCAGCACGTGAGGAAATACAGATCAGAAACGCGGCTGTTAGTTGTGCTGTCAGGACACTTCCAACACAACTCAGTTGAGCGTTGGGCTCTTCAGAGGATACATCACAAGTCATTGTTTGCTATGTTAAAAGTTAGAACCCACTATGTATGATGCATTTGGGAATTTAATAAACACAAATTTTGCACATAAAAAAATTAACCTCAATCCATTTCTCATAACGTTTACAAACTTTAACATAAGTGGATCAAAGACTGAAATATGGAACAAGAAAACTACAAAACATTCAAAATTAAGTTTGTCAGAATATACTTATGACGTTGATTACAGAAGAGACTCCTTAGATTACAACAAAAAAGTGTATATTTATATACTATATTACAAAACATTATTTAAAGACATTTAAGGTCACCTAAACAAATGGAGAACTATGCTGTATTCTTGGAAAAGTAATGCTCCAGCAACAATCTACAGACTCAAAACAGTTACTGTCAAAATCTTAGTAGAATTTATTGCAGATCCTTTATAAAATAATCTTAAAATTCATACAAAGACACAGGAATCATAGTAAAGACAATCATGATATAGCACAGAGTGAGAGGACTCACTCTTTCCTATTTCAAAAGATACTCTGAAGCTAAGTAAGCAAGACAGCGTTGTACAGACATCGGGAATGACCTCTAAATCAACATAATAAAGTTAAGAATCCAGAAGAATTCAACATTTATGCCCACTTGATTGCTAACAGTGATGTTGACACTATTTGATGTGGGAAATAAACAGTGTTTTCAAGAAATAAAACTGGGGCCAGGTGAGGAAGCTCACACCTGTAATCCTAACACTCTGGGAGGCCAAGGAGTGTGGATTATTTGAGCTCAGGGGTTCGAGACTAACCGTAGCTAAAGTGAGACCCCATCTTTGCTAAAACCAGGAAAACTAGATGAGCATTTTGGCGGGCTTTTGTAATCCCAGCTGCTTGGAACACTGAGGCAAAAATGTTACTCAAACCCCAAAGTTTGAGGGTTTGAAGTTGTGGTGAGCTATGGTACCATGGCACTCTACCTAGAGTGACAGAGTAAAACTCTGTCTCAAAATAATAATAATAATAGTAATAATAATAATGGTACACTGAGTATCCATACCCCAAAGCATGTTGGACCCCTGCTTCACGCTATCCATATTTAAAAAATCTCAAAATAAATTGTCTAACTGTAGGAGATAGAACTATAGGTGCTAAAACTATAGGCTTCTTAAAGAAAACACAAGAGCAAATATTTATGATGTCTAGTAAGGTAAATCCTTCTTTAATATAACACCAAAACGTGATTCACTAAAAGAAAAATAAAAAATAGACAAATTAGACTTGATAAAAAATTAAAAACTATTTGATTCAAGTATGCTATCTAGAAAATGAAAAGATAACCCACAGAATGGGAGAAAATATTCAAATTATACATCTGATAAGAGAGAATATCCAGAATATGTAATGAACAGTGAACACATGAACCCAATTGAAATGATTTAAATATACATTTTTCCAAAATAGATGTTCAAAGGGTCAGTCAAAACTCCAATAATTCCCTAGTTCACACCCAATATAGCATGGCTATTTACTCGTGATATTTTTACACATGTAAACAATGTCTGATAATGAGGTCAGGGTATTTAGAATATCATTACCTCGTGCTTTAGTTATCATGTCTTTATACTGGGAACATTTCAGTTCATCTAGCTATTTATTTTATTTTTCTTCTAGGTATTTCAAAATATACAGTATAGTCTTATTAACTCTAGTCACCCTGCTATGTTGTCAAATACAAAAAGTTGTGCCTTCAATTGTATGTTTGTGAAAATAATACCAAAAATTTGTTTTCCATTATACTTAATGACATTATAGAGTGACTTTTGCATAGGGAAGAAGAATTAGGAGGTAAAAAATATTGGTAAAAGGAGTAGAGAAATTTATGTAGGGAGAGAGAGAGATTTTAAGAAATTGGCTCATAGGATTGTGGAATCTGACAAGTCTGAAATCTGTGAGGCAAACCAGTCAGCTGCACACATAGACAAGAGTTGAAGTCACAGGGTTGAGTCAGAAATTCACAGGGTAGGCTGAAAGTTGGAAACTCTAGCATGACTTATGTACTACCTTCTTGAGGGAGAATTCCTAGTTCTCTGGGAAACCAATTTCTGCTTTTAAGGCCTCAAGTGATGTTCGCTTATGAGGCCCATCTGCACTACAGAGGATAATTTCCTCTGTTTACAGTTAACTGATTCTTAATCACATCTATGAAATACTTTTATAGCAGCACCTAGACTAGCAGTTGAGTGAACAACTTGACACCTTAGTCTAGTCAAGCTGGTACATTAAAATTAACCATCATCATTTCACCTTAAACTGTGTGTTTACCAAACGGATGCCCCTATAGAGAGGATGCATAACGTTTGCTGTGTCTTTGTCTTAGCACAAGCTCATTTTTTTTCTCTCTCTTCACCTTTGACTACCTTCCAATCACCAAATGTGATTTACATGTTCCAAAATTTACAACATGGAAAAGTTATCTGATTCAGTTAAAAAAAAAAAAAAAGAAAGAAAAAAAAGAAAAGAGGTAATAACATTTCATCAAGTTTAATTACCTCAACTTTAAAGAGTTTGGTAAAAGCAATGTTCACTGTAATGAAATGAAAAGAGGTAGGTTTAAGATAAGACTAGAAAAACACATATTGTTAAAAGAGAGAACCCCAAAAAAGATGATAAAAGATGATACTGAAGTTAGCCCTAAGAAATAATCGAAAGTAACTTTTGTAGTCCCAGCAAAACTAATAATGGTTGTACTAAAAACTACTTTTTACTGCTAAATTATCTCAGTATTTTTATGTCTTTAAACAATGATTAATTTTACCTTTTTCTGTAGAAAGTTCCATATATAAAGCTGCCCTACATATAATTTAAAACTATTGTTTCTATTAAATATGTTAACTTCATATTTTCTCATTTGTATGCAAATATTACATTTATTTTTTTCCTTTCTGAGGAATAATTTTTCATTAGTTAATTATGCCTCTAAGGAAGAAAAATCCCAGGGCTAAAGTGGGGCAATAATTTAAGCAAAAATAAAATTATAAATTCAAAAAAAACATTATTTAAATGTTAGATTAATGTATATACCTGCAAGGCCTTTTATTAATACCTAAGGAGCCAAAGATAAATTCCCACATGATTTAATTAGGAGTCAGATTTTTCTATTTAGAGGATGTGGCTATTCTTACATATGAGACCAGTTATACATAATACTGATATTATCCGTATTTTGTAACTGAACTTGAGTAATAAGAAACAAGTTGTTTGATTCAAAAACAGCAGGATAATATGTGCTCAATGTCTAATTAAAAATAATTAGTTATTAATTTTTGCTTATTTAGCTGGATTAGTTGGATACGTTTGTAAGTCACCCTCCCCACTAAACTACTTTTGCTTCAAGATTGGGGCAATCCTTGTGATTGTTCCTTTATATATGTCAAGGACAGGACCTGGAAACAGATGTCAGGAAATTTGCAAGTGTCATCTTTACTTGTAAGGTTTTGATAAAAGTGGAATTTCAAATTCTCTGTTTTTAATTACCTTACCACAACGCAATGAATGCAACTTTGACTATTTTTGGAACTCTCAACAATATTAACAGTAAAATTAAATTACTGTTTTAGGTACCATTTTTACATGTATAGGTTTTTATTGTACTTTGTTTTCTTTATACTATTTTATAGATATTATACCTTTTTACACATTGAAGATTTGTGACGAGGCTGAATTGAGCATTTTTTGGCACCATTTTACCAATAGCATGTTCTTACTTCATTTCTCTGTGTCACATTTTGATAATTATTGCAATATTTCAAACTTTTTCACTGTTATATCTATTACGATGACCTTTGACCCATGATCTTTGATGTTACTCTTACAGTTATTTGGGGACTATGAACTATGTCCATATGAGACAGAAAAGTTAATCAATTAGTATGTGTATTCTGACTGCTTCTAATGACTGGCGGCTTCCCCGTCTCTTTCCCTCTCCTTGCCCATCTCTATTTCCTAATACATAACAATATTAAAATTAGGCCAGTTTACAACCCTACAACGGCCTCTAAGCCTTCAAGTGAAAGGAGAAGTCTCACATCTCTCACTTTGACCAATAGCTAGAAATGATTCGCCGTAGGGACAAAGTCGTGCCAAGGCTGAGATAAGATGACAGCCAGGAGACCTGGGTCAGAAGTGGAGCCTCAAGGTCTGAATGACTTGCTAAAATCTCATGATAATATTTTGACAGACAAGGCGCTGCTCCATATGGATTAACAAAATGATTTCTTGAGATGGAATCTACTCCCAGTGAAAATGTGGTGAGCACTGATGAAATGACAACATAGGATTTAGAATATTACATATAATTAGTTGATAAATAAATGTGAGAAGTTGAGGAAGTGACTCCAATTTTGGAAGTGTTCTACTGGGATAGAACACTCTCAAACCCTATTCCATATTACAGAGAAATCTTTCATAAAAGGTAGAGTCAATTGATGTGGCAAGCTTTTAAAAAAAAACCAAACAGACTAATAAGAAGGTACAAATGTTTAGGCTTCATTGTTTTTAATTTTAAGGTAAAGTTGGAGCTATAGTGGAGTCCTTCACCCAGGGGGCCTACTGAACACCCTCAGAACACCATTCTACCATTGCCCCTCCTGCTCCCTGTCTGGTCTCCCTCCTCCCCTTGTTAGTCTAACTTGTGTTTTTCTTTTCCTGTGAGCGTGTAGTTGTTTATACATCAGTTTCATATTAGTGTACTAACATTGAGTACATTGGATACTTTTTTCCCCAATTCTTCAGATACTTTACTAAGAAGAATGTGTTTCAACTTCCTCCAGGTAAACACAGAAGATATAAACTCTCCATCTTTTCTTATGGTTGAACAGTATTCCATGGTATACATATACCACAGTTTGTAAATCCATTCATGGGTTGATGGGCACGTGGGTTGCTCTCATGTCTTGGCAATTGTGAATTGAGGGGCAATTACCATTCAGTACAAATGTCCTTGTGGTAAAATGATTTTTGTTCTTTCAGGTTGGTACCTAGTAATGGGATTGTGGGACTAAATGGAAGGTAAACTTTTAATTCTTTGAGGATTCTCCATAGGGCCTTCTGCAGAGACTATATTAGTTTGTAATCACACCGGCAGTGTAGAAGTGTTCCCTTCTCTCCATATCCATGCTAGCATCTGCAGATTTGGGATTTTGTGATGTGGGCTAACCTCACTGACATTAGGTGATATCTCAGAGTGGCTTTGATTTACATTTCTCTGATGATTATGGGTGATGAACATTTTTTCATGTTTTATTGGCCATAAGGTTGCCACAACTAAAGCAAACAGACAGCCTTCAAAATGGAAGATGACATTTGCATGCTATGAATCTGACAAAACACTGATAACCAAAATCTTCACAGAACACAAATTAATCTACAATAAAAAAAAAGAGCAAACAATCTCTTTTATGAGTGGGCAAAAGACTTGAACAGAAACTTCTCTAAAAAGGATAAGGTGGATGGCAAACTTTATTTTCATTTTAAGAAATTGCTGCAACCACCCCAACCTTTAGCAATCACCACCTTGATCAGTAAACAGCCATTAACATCAAGGCAAGACCTTCGAATCATCAAAAGATCACGACTAGCTAGGAGTCCAGATGGTGGTTAGCATTTTTAAGCAATAAAGAATTTTTAATTAAGTGTGTAAAACATTCTGGGGGGCATAGTGCTACTGAAAACTTCACTGATTGCAGCGTAGTGTAAAAATAACTTTTATATTTACTGGGAAACCAAAAATTGTATAACTTGTTTTATTGTCAAATGTACTTTTTGTGGTGCTGTGGAACTGAAAGCACAGGATCTCTGAGGCGGGCCTGTATTATGTCATTAATAGAAGCACCTCAAAACCTAAGAAGGAGCTTTGCAATAAGACTTTGCACACCATTCATCCAATTACATAAACACTCCAGTGTGTCTATAAGGATTAGAGAAACTACTGGGGTTGACTAGCAGTTCCTAAGATGTGGTTCCACAGAGGTTTTTAAAATGACTTTACATGGCACATGAAGGAAATTAAAAAACATTGTCACTTTTATATTTTAACGGCAATTACAAAATTCAAGCAAATTTCAAACGTTCAACTATAACTACTAAGCATAAAGTCAGTGAGTAAAAAGTATATCATACCTCAAGTGGAAAAGCTAAAACTAGATTTCATACATAGATGTTTCCTCATAGGTATAGAGAGAAAAATGGCTTTAACTAACCCTTCCTGTTAAAAGCCAAAGTCATGAGTTAAAACAAAATATTGGTCTAAGGCCAATACAAATGGCAAAGGAATTTTCTCAGTACTGGGCTCACATTTAAAATATGTCTTTAGGACGACTATACTGTGGTATTCTAAATGAAATATCACTCGTCACTTCTAAGACAAAGGGAAATCTATTTTGCTAAATAAATGTGCATATCAGTGACTAAAACATGTATTTAAATATATACAAAGGAATAGCAATGCACTGGCCCTTTTATAGTGATTTAAATAATCATGTTGTCTGTAAGGCAAAAGTAAGGTGAAGATGTTTGCAATTTGCAAAGGTCAGCCTTAGGAAAATGCATAATACACAGTGCACGTCCGGTACATTTTATCTACTTAGCTCAGTTTGGGAAGACATAAATTGCACTATCAATGAGGAATTCTTTAGTTTAACATTAGTATGGAAATGTATTTTTTAGGTTGAAAGAAAATTTAATCCAAGTGGGCATTCATATCTGTTATTCCCTTCCATCAATAAATACATCTAACCTATTCACAAATATCAGAAAAATGTTGCCGGAAATTTTTCTTTTAATTACAGAATCAGAAAACTTTTTCCGTAAAGGTCAGATAGTAAATATTTTAGAATTTGAAGGCCATTTGGTCCATCTGACAACTCTTCAATTCTGTCCTTGTATCTGAAAAGCACTCATAGATACTATGAAAAGACTGGAGGAGGCTGTTTTCCAGTATAATTTGTTTATGCAAAGAAGTCTCAGGATAAATGTGGCCTTTTGCTTGGATTTCAACTTTTAGGGGGATTTGGCCCACCACTTGTAGGGCATTCAATATTTAAAACTGTTTCTATGGATACCATGTTAGCCATCCCCTGTCCAAAATGGAGTCTAACATCAAAACATATCAACACATTATTTTCCAAACTTGATGCAACTACTGTGTGATCATATCCTCACTGATCTGTATAAAATTCTACCCATTTTAGTCATTTAAGTTCATTGAAAAGAATCAAGGCATTTTAAAATATTTAGATGTTTCATTTTGTTCTTAAGCCTGCAGAGAGAATAAGAAATGGTATTTTCAACCAACAAAACAAGTGCAGGTAGATAGTTTTAATTCTAGTTATAGACCACTCAGTGGCATTGAAATAATTAGATCCTTGGTTTATTATCTTCAAGTGCAAAACCAGTATCCTAGAAATTGTCTCTTTTCTATTAGGGATTTGGTTTTGAAAACGGTGAGGTGGAACCAATATTGGGCTTAATTATTATCTTTCCATACGGACAATTACATGAGAATTTATGTTAGCACATTTCTTTCTAATTATGCATTTTCTTATTGAAAATAAAAGCACAGTTAAA
The DNA here is from genome assembly GCA_963574575.1 of Galagoides demidoff. NCBI lineage: Eukaryota > Metazoa > Chordata > Mammalia > Primates > Galagidae > Galagoides > Galagoides demidoff. Next base: position 11,010 of record CAUYQV010097904.1, on the reverse strand, counting down.
GAAACTCTCCAAGCTTAAATCTCTGCAGACTTTTCTTCATACCATAAGTAAGAGTGAATCAATTTCTTCTTGCAAACAGAAAAAAAAGTAATGGTCAGCTACATAATTGATCTGATCACTGGTTCACAGAGCAAAAATCACATAACGGTGAAAATGTTTCACTTACCTTAAGAGAAAAAAGGCTAAGGATTTTGCAATCTATTGTTGCCCGAAATATGCTTCAGAAATGAGGGCATGATCTGGGCCAACTTAGCAAGAGGCAAATATCTTTTTGAAAACAGTTTGCTTTTTATGCAAGTCTAAAAATACTATATTTAATACATTATTGCTTCAGTTAATTGAATTATTCTTTGACCTATATCTTCATATAGACCTCTGTGATCAATGGGGAGATAAATGCAAATGAATTTCTTTAGAAAACAGAGTTTATAACTGCAGGGATAAAGCAGTGAGTTCTGCAAGTAAATTTATTTGAGTGCAATTGGGGAAATATGGAAACATGACCTGAGGAGGAGGAAAGGAACCAAAGAGTGCTTTATTACACCAACAAAGGAGGAAGAGTCAACACTCACAAATATAATGCAGATCTTAAAACCAATTTGTTTACCAATACTGCCCACTTGTGGACACACAAAGGCGAATAGGCCATAGATGATCCCCATAAATAATCTCTTAAGGGATTTGAACTACTGCGTAATACCGTAAGGTGTAACATAATGGATAGGGTGAAGAGAAAGCTTTTGTTATGTGAATAAGGAAAAATGAATTATGTCTGTATTCTAGGAGCTTACACAACACATATTTCTTAAACTGAGCTGAAATTGGGGTCCAATATGCAGTTTCACGTGGTGACATCTAGAGTACAACACATATATATGGGGGTATGTAACGTAGAAGAACCCAGAATAAAGAAATGTTCTACTATGGGAGAAAGGGCAAAACTAAGCAGATATAATGAATTAGGCAAGTTATTTGAAAAATATAGACAGGTTGTCCTGTAGAAATGTCCTTAATTTGGTTCTACCCCATGTTCCCTTGTCAATAAATTTTGGTTACCCATTTGTGGCCAGAATATCATGAGAGCACTATTCTCTTTCTCAACATTCACATCACAACATGTGACATCTCTTTGTTAGTGAAGTTAACTTTTACTACATATCACCTGGTTGTGGTTGTATTTGTTATGGTTTTTCATTATAAATTTACTGTTTTCCTATTTTTCACCCATGAGAATCTGTGGGAAGTAATTTGGGAGTATTTTTCGTCATCATTTTGACTGGTTTGGCATCTTTGGATGATTTCTGGTGGCATCTACAAGCAGTCCCCGAGTTACAAACATCTGACTTACATAAAACTTGAAATTACAAATAGGGGCTATTACAGGTACTAGGTAAATGTGCCTGTTCTGACTTAAATACAGATTCAACTTAAGCACAAATCTACAGAACTATCTCATTCGTAATCTGGGAACTGACTGTATTATAACTACGATAGGGGACAAATTATGATTTTCTTTTTCTATTACTGCTTCCGAACCTGTAGGTAGGAATTATATCACGAGGAGAAACTTGCCCTTCTATGACCTTTGTTTACTTTTATATCATTATGGACTCATGAATTCTTATGTATGGATTGTAATTGGTTAATGTTATTATTTGCTTACAGTATAAATAGTCACTGGTTTAACTATGTAGAGCACTTCATTCTGACTCCTGCTCTAATTTCACATACCTTCTATATTTTTTAATCATTTTCTTATTGGTTTGAACTCCCAGAAAATGCCAAAATCATGAAATACAAGAAAAACCGAAAGCTCATCCCAGACTGCATTAAAAACAAATAGCAGCTGATAAAAACATGTATTCATGGATTGAATTCTAGATAGACAGTATATATTTTTCTCTTTTACTATAAAATATATTTCCGAAGAATTGATAAAATTTGACTATCTATAGAAGAAATAATATTATTTAATGTGAATTTCATCACATTTACAATTACACTGTATTCATAGAAGAAATGTTCTTATTTTTAGAATGTAGACATTGACGCACTTGGAGGTAATGGGACATCATGTGTGTAACTTACTCTCAAATATTTCAACATTTACCAAAGAAAAACATAAGGAAAAAAAGCAAATGCTGTAAATAGTTGACATTTAGGTGTTCTGAGCAAAGAATATACTTGGATACTTAGCTTAATATTTTGCAACTTTTAACTAAGTACAAAATCATTTCAAAACAAAAGTTAATAATATTAAAAACCATAAGTTCAGAGGTATGGCCTCTTGGCACAACTTCTATGTTGACATGTGCATATACATCCATGTGTAAACATGTTCACTTAGAATAGGAGGAAGCAGTGCTCAGAAATTGAATAGTTTTACATTCGGTGATGACTTCGTAGAACTCAACCATTCCTAGATACAAGAAGTAAGCTCTTAATTATTCGTTTTTACTTATTTAGTTATTAGTTTTGATTTTTTCTAAGCTTTGGGAGAAAATAAACTGTGTCTCAACTCTATTCCTGTATAGGAAAAAAAGATAAGCTGTCTAGATGGTAACAAAAATTTAATGTTTAGCTTATCATAGATAAATTAATTATTAGCTCTCAAACTCAAATTATGTAAAATACATTAAGAAATAATAGTTTTCCTTGTTTGTGAGCAGTATAAACATAAGAAGGAATGATGCAGATGTTATAATAATGAGACACTTAGCATTTCTTAGTATAGTAATATGACAGTGAACATTAAGTAAATAAAAATATATTGAATGGAAATAGGATAAATTTACTTTGTTTTTAATTTAAATACTTGAACATGTTACATTCCCAAATTTTTGCTTTCCAGAACTTAATTATTTTTTAAACTTCATTTTCTCTAGACAACTCTAGTATACAATATTTACTAATAACTTTAGCACAGCCATTTTGCCTAAATATAGCTTGATTGATAACCATCCCACCTTATGGTAACTATAAAAATGGTATTTTCTAATGCTTAAAATAATTCTACCTTATTAACCATAAGACAACATCTTTCAACCTAGAAAGTTGAAAGCCATATATGTAAGTACATATTTAAGGTAGCCCCCACTTGATCTCAGCCATATAATCAGAGTTACAATAATTTCAATTCTTGTATTCCAACACCATTAAGTAAAATGCTTCATTTCAAATCTGTTCATACATTTTCTTCTAAAACATCAAATTCTGAGATATAAAAATTCCTTTCCCATGGTTAGCATTTAAGATATTTACAAATCCTATGAATTCAGATGTAAAATAGATTGCTATATACCTGATTTGTGTATTAATAACTTGTCCTGTGGTTAGAACATCTATAGCTTTATCTGATTACCAAATGGGGCTATGGTGAAGTTGTGTTTTATATGGTTAAATCATACTGTTATTACAATGGATTTTCAGAATACTCTTCTAAAATGTACTGCTGTGAAATTCTATAGTCTCATAAGAATAATGCAATTGGCATTCCTTTCCTTACTAAGAAATTAATAATCAGAAAAGTGTGTATAATTGCAACTAACAGACTAGCATAAAATTTAAGATGCACCAAACACAGAAGACTTTAAATGTCAGAATTTGCAAATGGTGCTGCAAGGTGAATACAATTGAAATAACTATGACCTTCTTTATTAACTAAATCAATGTCTAGTATAAAATATGCCTATAGTACATATAAATAACTTAATGGTATATAAAATTATGTGGAAATGTGTACTTGCTCTAGTAACGTACTGTGGGGGTACTCAATACAGTGGGATGGTTTGTTAATAGCATAAATATGAACTGTCTGAAAAACATTAAAAATGATTTTATGTCATAAATGGGAACCAAATGATGACTCTTTTCTATCTTATAAATCAAGCAAATAATGTGATGGCAACCAAAAAAGGAAATGAAAGCTTGAACTTCAACAAAGGCTGCCGGCTTTGCAGCCTGCATGGTAGAAGTAACTGCAGAGGGCATTTGGTGTTGAATAAGGTGTAGGACTTGCCTATACAAGCCCCAGGTCAGGCCAGAAGAGAGCAGTACTCCAAAACAGGTGCCTGACACTGAGAGGGAAAACAAACCAACCAGACCTACCAAATAAGCAAAAAACAGAACAAAAAATCCAAAAAACAAAGCAAAACAAAAGTCAAAACCAAAACACCAAACACACTGTGTCTGAGAGAAGAGCAATGATTCGTAAGGGCTGGTGATGACGGCTCCCCGGTCACTCCTCCGTTGATATAGAAGGAGACTCAGAAGTAGTGTCTGAATGAGGAAATACACAAATCCTGGCAAGGGCATTATTTAGGGAGTCTCTAAGTTGGAAATATCTCTGCAGCTAGAAAACTCTGGGAAAATAACAGGCTAAAAGAAATTATTCAAGTACATGAACTTTTGAACCTTGAAACCTGTCTTCCCCATACATCTGTACATGTTTCCTGCAAATAGCTGGTCAGAAAGAATTTATATCATTAAATGACATTCGATACTTCAAAAGCAAGTTGAATAAGGCATTTAAAAAAACTCTAAGAATACAAGAGGAAAAAAATCAAAGCCAAAAATAGTACATAAAGGAACTTGCCAAAAACGCAAGTATTACTGAGAGTGTATATGAGATAAGAAGAAATGTCACACATCAGAAGGAGGAGATCGTGGGTTGGTGAAACACAGAAAGAAATTGCAACAGTAAATTAAGTTAGCATATCAAGAAGGACGAGAAGGGGAAATGGTGTTGGAAACGTCGAAAGCATTGAGGGTTGGCTTGGGAGAGCTAAGAAAATAAAGTGAAAATGAATGAAGTTCTAGCAAATATTAAAACAAATATAATTTAACATATAACTATATAGGTACATTATATAATCATTTAGATAGATAGATATACAAACAGACAACAGGCAGATACAACTCCAGCATGATCATACTATGGGAACATGAAGGGCAAAAATGGCACAGGGAATGGGGGAAACACTTTTTTTCTTTTAATATAATATAAGTATAAAAAAAGGAAAATTGAATCTGCAGATAAAAAAAGACATTTTAGCCCTTAGATAAATTGTCAAAAGCGAAAACTTGGCTAACACAGAATTTTCCCTCTTCTTAAAAGTAAATGAACTTCAAGGATGAAGAAATAATCTGTTGAGCTAATAGGTGTAAACACCTAATCATCGATATGGGAAAAGATAATGACGGCTACAAAATTCTCCCTAGTAATCCACAAGAATAGAGTCTACATGCGTCTACTACAAAAAAATATGGAACTTTTCTTTAACCCCTCTGTCATTTATGCATAAAGGTAACTTTTGTATCTCCTGGACAGAGAAAGGCTCAGAGAATTTAGGCTAGGGAGTTCTTCTCAAAGATGCAACTAGATAAAGGGCTCACCAGGAAGTAAGAAAGGTGTTAGAGAAAAAAGTGCCTATGAGAAGAGATTTTATTTAACTGTAGGAGCAGAACTGGAAACATGTCAGAGTTGTCACAGGGAACAATCGTTAACACAATTCAGCATCTATGCATCAAATTATATGTCATCGAATTGCAGGTCTGTTTATGGAGGACACACATTTGTATACAGTATGATAGGGGAAAAAATCCTCTTCAGTTTCTCTCTAAGAATTTAAGAAAACACACTATACTATCAAGATTTGTAATTTTTATAGGCATTGGGACATTGCCAATGATAACAGTTGTCAAATTTGTACACCCACATGGGAAGCAGGCTGTATCCTCACGTCTCACACAGCACATCAATGTCCTATGTCATCAATGATATCATCTATGCCATCATGATGGATAAAAGTGGTGCCTACTAATTTAAATTTGCATATTCCTTCTGATAATTAAGTTTAAATATAGTTTAATATTTTTCATATCCTCTTCTGTTAATTTCTAATATAAATTATTTACTAATTCTCTTTCAAGTTAGGTAAGGTTTTGATTATTAACTTGCAGGGGAGCTCTGCAGGCAATGAAATATTTTAAACATTTCTTTTTATTTATCACATACCTGGTAACTATCAAATGAATACCAGTTGACATTATATCGATACTATCTTCATTTTCTGCTCAATATAGTTCGATGGATTCTTCTCTCAAATGGTTTCCACCAGACAGTTTAGCCTTCATCTACATTCCCAGGCCAAATGTGAGGTTTGACTTTTGATTAATTGAATTAAGTTTGCTTTTCAGATAATACAGAAGTATTCTGAGAAGTCATTTGAGTCATTCAACTTTGGAATATGGATTTCTAAATATTTCTTAGTTAGTTGTTATTTTGATACTCCTTCTGATGTTTTGCTCTTATTAATACATTATAAATTTCAATGTATTCAATTTTTTATTTTCATGGATTCTTGATTGTCCTTCTAGCATAGATGTGTCCCTTGCACCTGTCATTTTTCTAAGCACTCTTCTTTATTTTTGCTTTCTGTAGTGAGATATTTTCCTATGTTATTATCTTTAATAAAACTTGAATTTATTCATATAAAATATTTGTGATTTCTAGAAAGGATTTTCACCAAGAACACTCTAATATCCCCAAGCCATTTATTGAGTAACCCCATTAATTTCCCAGAAAGTTAAACACTGTCATTAATATTAACTTCCCAAATATTCATGGATATATTTTCATTATATTGCTTTGTTAATCTATTTCTCATTCTCAGACCAATATTATCTAATAACAATGCTATAAATATTAATATTTAGTAAGGATAGTTTTCTACTATTATATTTTTATTCCAAATGGACCTGATAATTTTATCACAAATTTTCTGCAATGAATATTGCAGAATTCTTTTTCATAGTACAATTATTAGGAAAATTTTAAAAAATGAATCAATACAATAGTATTCCAAGTGGAACTGCATTACAATTTCATAGTAATTCAGAATGAATTTGGACATTGTTAATTTCTCTATTTATCCAATAAGTTCTTTAAACAAAATAGTTTTTCTCATTAAAATATTTCACATTCTTTAGAAAGCTTATTTTTAGTTATTCCTGCTATGAATAAAATTTCTCTTGACTTATGTTAATAATGTTTTAATTATTACGCAGGAAATATATATATGTATGGACTTGCACATATACATATCCGTGTATTAGTTATTTTAGCTTTTTTAATTTCAGGTATATATTATCATCTTAAGTTGTTAATTTTGTCTCCACTTTTTTAACATGCATACTTTTACGAAGAAGATACTAAAGGCATAATTACCAGTTTTTAAATCCTAAACATGGTTAAATTGTGATGAAGTTGGAGAGTGCCAAATGACTTTGTTTTTCTCAGCGTTTTTCTCAGTGTTTTGGCATTCCAAAATTAGGAGGGAACTTTCTCTACTATCTAATTAACATAACTACTATTATTAGGTGCCAATCTTGGCAGTTAACCCACATGGTCATCTTTGCCAGCTGCAGGCTCTTCCCCCCTCCTTAGACCAAATAGCTCCCCCTTCCACACTGAGATGCCACAATACTCATGTTCTCCTAAAGGCACATCGCTCTCCACCCTCACACGTTACTCTGAAATTCTGAATGTCCTTGTTAGTTCAAACTTCAATTGTTTAATACAACAATTAAATAAGTGAGGTGAAGGCTATATTAACCTATTTGATATAAGCATTCTAAATTGTATATAAATGCAGTAATGCATTATGCAGTACACAGTTATGATCTAATAAAAAAAGAAAAAAGAAAATTCTAATTGCCTTTGAAAAGTTAGGGAAGAAACTGTTCTGCCGGAGTAGGGAAGCACCCCATTGAGTAGCTATATTTAATAACATAATGACTTGGCCCTTCTTTCTTTCTGGTAGCTCTATAGTCCCTGCTTTCTATCTCAGGAGCACAAGTCACTCTTCTGCATCTACAGTGGCAGTATCATTTCATGTAGCTTGCTATTCAGGTGAAGTAAAGGTTACAGGTGAGTGGGAACAAGGTGTGTAGTGTATGCTACAGGCACATTATTCAGAATCATTTATTTTGACCACTCTTTGACGTCTGAATATATTTCCTTTGCCCTCATGTTTTATCAAGTCCAGAGATGAAGATAAAACCTCAGTTTCTTTTTTAGAGTGTAAGAAGAATGTTTACCAACCAGTAAGTAAGAGACTGACAGCCCAATGTATAGTGTGTAAAAAAAAAAAAATGTGAACAGGGACTTCATAGAACAGAATCCCAAAAAAAGGCAGTAAGCATGTAAGAGAATCACACATCATAAAAATATAAATTAAATCTAAAGAGAGACCATACTCATCCACCAAATGCCTCAAGTTAAAAGAAAAAAAATGGTCCAATAAGAGGAGAAACCCATTCACTCACACATTATAGGTGAGAGTGAAACCACATTCAGGACTGTGTCGTAGCATCTCATAAAATTAAATGCATATTCTCAGACACTTCAGCAATTCAACTGCTTGCACATATACAAAAGAAATGAGTGTTCCTGTCTTACAAAAGAGTATATTCATGATAGAGGTTTTATTCATTTAGCTGAAAATTAAAAACAATCATTAAATGCCCAACAATAGTAGAATGTATAATTAAATATAAAATATTCGTGTGGTGTTTTACTACACAGTAACAAAAAGAACAAACTGGAACAACATGGATCCATTTCAAAGTATGTTAAATAAAGAAAGTTAGTTGGTTAATAGGTACAAACATGTAGGTGGAGGAAATACATTCAAGTGTTCAACAGCACAGTATGGCACCTTAATTGACAATAGTTCATTATGTATTTCAACATAACTAGAAGAGAATATGTAAAATGTTCCCAAAACTAAAGAACTGATACATGTTCGAGGTGATGTATATCTTGGGTAACTTCATCTGATCATTGCACATTTAATGCATATATAGAAATATATATACCTGACAAATATGTATGATTATCACGTATCAACAAAAACGTCAAAAAATACTTTGTGTCATTGATGAAATTTTCCAGTGACCTTGTATTTGACATGCTATTGCCTGTGACTAGTGTAAAACACTCTTGATTGACTGGTATTGTAAACGTCGTGGTCAATAAAAAGTTATTTAAAAAATTATTATGAATAGATCAATGGCAAGATGAGGAAAAGCATTGGTAAGTAGGAGAGGATAAACTGAAATTGAAATTTAATATCTCAAGGACGTTTAGCAGAAAATATTATATCTTTCAAATATTTATATATACAGTTTCTTTTCTTTAACTTTTCAGAGCTCATTTTTTATTTTCTGATTGTGCTGAATACAGTTTCTATCTATACACATGCATATGCATTAGTTCACACAGTCACTACTGTGTTACTGCTTTGTTGACACTCTTCAACCCCTAAGTACATGTTTTTATGTGCAAATACAATGCTCTATTTGTTTTGTGTTTTCATTTTAAGTAACAGTTGCTATTATAAAGTATCATTCATATATGAATCTCTGACTTATGTTATCCAAATTAGGACATATGTTATTCATTGGGGTGGATTTGAATTTTTATTCAACTGTGAAGTTACTAAAACTTACAATAATATTGCTACCATATAATCCATGTTGCATGTATATAATGAGGACATTTATAATGGGTAAAATGTCAAAACTATTATGAAAGTTTTACTTAAGGTTAATAAGATTAATAAAAGATTACACATTTCATTTTTCAACTAGATATGTAAATATTTTTAAATAAAAATAATTCCAGGTCGTTTTCCAAACATGGTGAGTAAATAAACATACATACTTTTATAAAATGAACTGGATTTATTAAAGAATAAACATATACAATAAAATTAAGTTTTACTTAAATGATCAGAAATATTGAAATTGAAAAGAAGCTGAAAACATACTACATTTAAAAAAAACTTTATGGAATATATTCTCAAAGACTTTAACATTATACAAATATATTATGAAAGCCATTAGCATGAACTCTCTCTTTATACACGCACACACACCACTACGCACACACATTATACTTAACTACTTATGTGTAGGTGAAATAAAATAAACAATTTTATTTTATCTTTGCTATAAGAGATAAAGACATCAGTTTTCTCTCTTTCTCTGTCCTTCTTTTTTTTTTTTTTTTTTTTTTTTGAGACGGAGCCTCAAGTTATCCCTCCGGGTAGAGTGCCATGGCATCATAGCTCATAGCAACCTCTGACTCCTGGGCTCAAGCGAGTCTCCTGCCTCAGACTCCCAAGTAGCTGGGACCACAGGCACCCGTCACAACGCCCGGCCAATTTTTGTTTGCAGCCATCATTGTTGTTTGGCGGCCCGGGCTGGGGATTCAAACCCGCCACCTTGGGTGTATGTGGCTGGCGCCTTAGCCACTTGAGCCACAGGCACCGAGCCTTTCTCTGTCCTAATACAGGCATTCAAAATATAAGACTATTTCTTTAATATGTTAAAGTTTGTTATTTTACAGTTTTTTCTGTATCTACTGTACACTAAGTATAAAAATATTTGCTCTCTATTTGAATTGACCTATTTTTGTGATTATAATTTCTCTATTTTGAAGAGTATTTATGCTGATTATTTTCTTAATTAGATACAAGTAATTAGTAATGACATTTGTTTAAAAATTGGAATTATGCAGGATGCATGATTTTATGTGAGAATAATTGCATAGTTTGGTGTATGATCTTTTTTTTTTTTAACTTTGCATTGTCAGCATTGAATGTCACTGGAGAGAAGTCATTGGCCTAAAACTTCAATCTTATCACCAATTTGCCTTCTGCTCCATTTTCTGAGGTTTTCTTTCCATATTCTGATTAATTTAACCAAAAGGCACCTGTATGATACCTAAGCCCCATGTGGTCTATGGGCAGAAATAATATTTTATTTTTTTCTGATAACACCCAGTTTTACTTTTTGTGTTAAGTAATCTTTTGATTATATTTGGTTGCTGAGATTTACTCCTCAAGTAGATCAATTCTCACTGTTTACACTTTTATAAAATTTATGAATCTTCTTTAGTTATCTTAAGCCTTTACCATTAAAGTTTTTTTTTCCCTTATTAGT